>JAKSZP010014563.1:0-190683 GCA_022478985.1 Massospora cicadina
TAAGAAGTACCAGCAAAGCACCAACTTACACCCACTGTTTCACAATGACCCAATTGACCACCACTCATTTTTTGTTCTATGATGTCTGGCAAATTATGAGGAGATGTAATTTGGTCTGACCAACCATAAAATCATAACTATATAATTACTTAAAATTTAATTAATTCATTTAGATTAAGGTTTTTGATCTTTCTGGCCACTACATTGACATCATTCTAAAGTTTGTAATACTCTACCTTTATACAGATGCAACAAAGTTAAAATTGTTACCACAGTTTGTATTGAAACTATTGCAGTTAAAATGTATGGAAATCTATGATTACCTCCTTGCCATCCACTGGAGCTGCTTCCTCAATCATTAATTTTATATTGACTTACCTAAACTTTATCACCCTATATCTTTTATTACTTATTTTATGGTATCCATTGATCCCCCACGTATATGTATAGCCATTGGTACTAGTTTTTATTATTATAATCCTTATATACTTTGTAAACATCTCATCTCTAATAAATTATATTTTCTAAGAAGTATAACCATGAGCTAAGTCATTTGTATCCTTGCTCTCAAAATAAATCTATGCAATTTGTGTCAATATTCCTGAGTGCAGTTAAGACAACAAAATTTTATTAATAAGACTTCAGGATTTTATGAAAGCATATAATGAAAGGATTAAACTTTAAAGAGGACAAGGTTTTGTTCTAAAGTAGAATAATTTAATTTTACTTAAAGAACCCCAGACGTTTACTAGTAGACCCAAAGTCAGATTCAGTATAGGGCTTCCATTTTAAGCTCAATGGTGCTATGCCAAGAAGCCAGACAGTCAATACTTAAGGCTGACTAATTCACATGACAAGTGTTTTATATTTGAAAGGGTGTCAAGTCACCACTTATGTCCCTGCAGTTAGAGTTTCTGTCCTATGTTAAGTATGGCGAATTGGACTTATTGAAGTCAAGTACTGGAAAAGATATAAAAATAACGACGTAGCTTTATTATAGTATTAATTAGAGGTTTTAAATGTCGCAATTAACAATATAAAACCCAAAAAGGAACCTGATTAATATTGTTAATGGGGGGGTGACATCCAAAAAAATGCACTTGATCAGGTGATGAATTCTGGATGTTATGATGTCTTTATATCATACCTCTGATAGGGCAAATATGGTGATACTATACTCAAATTGGACGAGACTGGGAGTCACTTAAACTGATCATTTAGCAGCTTCTTGATTTTAACCTTTTTTGGGCTCATCTTAATTTGCTGCTTTGAGTGCCACTTCTAGTAGTGGTCGCTTAACCTACTAAGGATTCATCAATATAATTAGGTAGGAATCTATCTAGGGGTATATTAGCCTTAGTTTGATCTTCAGAACTTTTCTAGAGTCAATTTGAGCTGTGCTGCCTGTCAATTTCTCTGGGTTACATAATAAGGTAATTCCATTAACCCCCCTTCTTGGGTCTAGACATTGATTCTGATGTGGGAGTTGAATTGTTAATTACTTCTCATCTTGTCTGATATCAGGATATCCAACATCACCTCCTTCAAAAATATTCGCAGGTGAGTACTGATGCAAGAATTGTCTATGAGCGCGGTTGATTGTTACTTTAGTTTCCAAAGACTTGATTGAGTATTCTTATTCACATCTGTTTGTAATAGCAAATGGCCCATCCCAGATGAATGTAGTTTTTACTCCTCAGGGCACTATTTGGCTGTGATAATATAGAATTAAGTCCAAAATCTCAAAGGCGCATAAAGTTTGGTGAGTAGCATTTACTGCTAGACCTTCTTATATAACTGTATTGGCTAAATTCATTATTACCTCTGATTGAAGTCCTACTATCTTTTGAGATAATTTTTATTGCTTTCTCAAGCTATTCAGTATTATTACTGGTAACTTCACGAGCTAATTAAGCTGAGATTTCAGGTTCTCTTCTGTATAGCTCCTTGAAAAAGATATTTTGATAATCTGATGGAAACTTACCAGGTAAGCCATCAATGCATTTGGGAAATATTGGTCCCAGTGTAATGGATCAGTAGTGACCATCTTGCATGGTATTGATACTAATGTCCCATTCACTCTTTCTACATTACCATCTGTTGATGGGTTTTAAGGCGCTTAGAATAGTTGTTGAGTTCCCTTATTTGTAGCCAAGATCCTCAAACTCTTGATGTCAAGTTCTTCTCATTATCACTTAGTAGAACCTGCAGGAGGCGTGCCTAGTAAATATGTTTTGATACAAAAGCAGAGCATTAGTTTAAGCATCTATGCTTGAATGGCAATTGCTTCAATTTACTTCGTGAGATGATCAATCCCTACTAGGTGTATCGATTTCCTCCTATGGATTCAGGTAGTGGCCCTGCAACATATATACTGGTGGTATGAAATGGCTGATGAGGGGGCTTAGGCTGATACTTGTAATTGGCCTTATGCAGCCTCTGTTTTTTACAAGTAATGAAAGCATCTAAGACTTCCAGTACACATTTTAGTATTCCTTCCCAATATTAACGACCCTAGATCCATCTATAAGTTTTCCTGGCTTCTCCATGGCCTAAAGTATTGTGGGCTTCCATTATAACTATACCAGTTCAGAAGTTCATAAATAAGCTAGCCATTCAATTATGAGTTTCTTGTAAATTAATTCATAAAGGACCATTGTACATTGAGCATGACTTTTGAGCATCCTTTAACTAGTTCATCTTCGTCCTTCCAAAAATCTGACTTCATGAGTAGGTCATGTAACAGTTCAGCTTTGCTATTGTTAAGATATAATAAAGACAGTCAAGTCATTCCATCTATGTTCATGTGTTTCATCCAGAATGGTATAAGAAATTCATGTTATAGTGCTGAATCTTGAGTTTCCATTTGGCTAGTCTTCCTGTTAAATCTTTCATGTTTTGCAGCCACTTTAGGGAAGCATGTATTTCACAACTGTAAATTTCGTACCATACAAGAAGGGCTGAAATGTTTCACCACCAGGAGAACAGCTAAGCATTCTTTCTCTGTGATGCTGTAATTTTTTTCAGCTTTGGAAAGCGTTTTGCCATAATGTAACGGTTAGTCAATGCCATTCTCATCCAGTTGAGAAATGATGGCGCCTATGACTAGGTTGGAGGTGTCAGTGAACAAGATGAATGGCTTTTCATATTCTGGATGTTGCAAGATCAGTCTTCTCTTCAACAAACTCTTTATTGACTCAAATGAAGTTTTTTTGCTCAACTCTCAGTACAAAAGAAGCAGATTTGACAAGTAATTTGATAAGAGTAGCGGAGAGCTGAGCGAAGTTAGTGATATATTGATGGTAATATCCCATCAGCCAAATAATACCTGTATGTCTCAAAAGCTCTTTGGCTCAGGCATCTTGGAGATTGCTTCAACCTTTATCATACAATGGTTAAATTACTTCCCGCAATATGGCATGTCCTAGAATCTCCAAGTCCTGATGAAAATGGTACACTTCACTGGTTTTAGTTTAATATAATTCTCTCTCAGTCATTGAAACATTGACTTGAGGTAGTCTATATGATTGGTAAAGGTTTTGGAAAACGCATTAAGTAATCTAGGTAAATGATCACACAGCTGAGTTTAGGATCTTTCATTATGTGATCCATCAACCGTTAAATATGATGTGGGAGCCTTGCACAATCCATGTAGGATCCAGGCAGGTTGAAATAGTCTTTCTGTACATATCAACGTGCATTTTTCTTAGTCTTCAGGAAAAATATCCATTTGCAAAAACTATTGGAAAGGTCCATCTCAAGAAAAAAAATATGAGCCAGAGAGATGGGCCAGGGAATCGTCAATCCTTGAATTTTGATAGCTGTCCTTCTTAGTGAGGCTGTTTAGCTTCCTGTAATTCATCATTCTGTGAGCTCCGTTAGTCTTCTTTATGAGTAACAGTGGCAATGAGCATGAACTCTGAGAGTTCACAAGAAAGCCAACATCCAATAACTGCTTGAGCTTGGTCTTCATGTATTGGTCCTCTACCTCAAACATCCTATATGGCTTCGATCTTAGGGGGTTATATCTCTTGTGTTGATACTATAAGTCTAGTCTTTCATGTGACCATAGTCGACATCTGACATGAGTAAACATTCTGTTAGTCTTTAAGTAGTTGATGAACTTTTTCAAGTTCCTCCTGACTTTATTAATCAAATATTTGGACTTAAGGGATAGCGCAAATTAAATCGTTGGCAGGTAGGGTAAAATCAAGGTAATACCAATAAAATGTACCTTGTCAATTTAAGTAATTGGAATTAATTGATCTTTCCCAATCTCTTGATGCTCCTTGACTAGAATTCAATATTAGTTAAGATTTTAAGTAATAGATCAATGAGACGCTGATAAGCTGAAGCAAGGATTCCTGAAAAAAAGCTCTTGGTCAAACCAACTTACTCCATTGACATTAGTGATATGTAGCAAAGCAGTTCAAAGGTATACACAGGGTTATGTTGGTAGAAACCACTCTTTATCATGGTTTAATTTTTACCTCCTTGGTGGAATAAAACGGTATTCCCACTGCTGCACCAAATGAGTTGGGTATCTTTTTGTGTTTCTCCAGAGGTAAATTATCACAAAGGTAAAGTGGAAACATGGTACTCAACCAGATAAGGGTAATTCTTCTTGCTTGGTGTCAGGATTCTCCCTGGATTAGGTGAAAGCCTTGTTTAAGGGGAAGGTGGATATATTAATCCAAAGAGCCAATTCCCAAATGGCCTAATAATCTTGAGAATGGAGTTTGATTTAACTGGAATACTGACTTTGGGGCTTTGCCTGAATTATGCCAAATTTTGGGAGTATTTACATTTCCAAGTTGTTATCTAATCTTAATCCACACTTTTATCTATTCCCACCTATCCTTTATCAGGACTTTCCTACAGATCCCATGACACTACCCTTACAATCCCTATTCATAACCTTACATTTCAAAGCACTATAAATAGTTCTTGATTACTCTAAATAAAGTACTTCCCAGCAGATCATATTCAATAGTTTATTTAACTTTACTCTAATGGAGAACGTCTCATCCAAGGCTGCAAACCTATGAAGCCCTGCCTTCAGATAAACGCGCCACCAATAATTCCTCCCTGGTGGCCCAACAAAATGGTGCTTTCTGCCAGGTCAATTCCAAGTTGCACCATGAGGATATAGCCTTAACCTTGGATGATAAGAGTTATCAATCCTCAGTAGTTACTCCAGTCCCTGATCTTTTGGCATACCTACATTGGAATGGCCAAGATGCTGTAACTGTGGGAAGTGATTTTACCAGGAAGAGCTTTACGTGTCCTAGAGAAGAAGGTCCTATACATTAAAAAACACCAGGCCAACTCAAGCCCTTACTTGATTTATTGTATATACCTGAAATAATTGAAACAGATGTCAAAGAGCAAATAGTCAACATCATAAAGTGAAGAGATTGAAAAGGCAATACTTTATTATATTCAGGAAGCAAAATATAGTAAGGAAGAATGGGACAATGACCGAAGAGATGCTTGGGAAAATATCAAAGAGAAATGACTACTGGTCTACAGGATGGGTTTCCCATTATGAGGAGAAACTCTGTAGATTTCTCTCAAAAGTAAAACACTATAAAAAAGAAGCTGACCAAATTGATGCTTATCCTCTAGTCAAAGAGTGAAGATCAAACAAATTGGAATGCTCATAATTTAACAAAAAATGTTTCTAATAATAACCCTAATATTTATTTAGATAATAAAAACTTAATCCTCCGTTTGATGTCAATTTCCACTTTGGTGCTTCTGAGCAGAAAGTGGAAACAAAGCACATAGCCAATTTGAGCCCAAAGGTGTCAAATGACAAAGCAGATGTGGCCAGTGAGCATTTACAACACCAAATCGACAAAATTGGGCCAAGTAAAGACCCAATTTCCAATCTTAACAAAGGCAGCAAGCTGCAGGAATTTTGGGAAGCCCCAAAAGCAAATGGTGCGATGCTGCAATTCAAACGCCAGGCAAAATGCTTGGGACTTACCTTTGCACCATTTAAGATAAGATCAACGACTCCTTTTCAGCAAATTTAACTCTTCTTGACTTTGACGGCTCCCCTCCAAAGATTGGGCCAGATATTACTAAAACAAAAATGTCAAGATTACCCAGTTCAGCTCTCAGTATAGGATAATGCTGATCCCGACAAAACTGCCAGCATTTTGGCCCATCCTATTGACTGCTGCCCAAGTTGGAGACACAGATTGTCTATTTCAGGCGTGATAAGCTTTACCACAAGGTGCTCAATGACATGTTTGCGCTGCATCTGACGTGGGCTAGCGAGAAGAATGTGTTTGTGGCTCACAATAAGAACATGTATGAGGAGAACCTGCATGAGAGTGAGGAGGATCGCTTCAAGCTCAACTTCAACCTTGAAACCAACAAGCATACCATCGCCCTTCTAGAGCCCATAGCCAAGCAGATTTCCAAGATGGCGCCCAAGGAGCTGGCCGCCTTTTGTCTGCCATCTGGTCTCAGTGGGCTCTCGACGACCATCTGCAGCTGTGCCACCTATAAGCTTTACAATACCAGGGTGGATGAGGTGTTTGAGCTGCTCCATTTGAGCCCCACCAAATCCATCCCTGTAATCTTGTGGCGCCTCAAACAGAAGGACCTGGAGTGGCATGAGCACAAGAAAAAATGGAACAAGACCATGCTGTTCAAGCGCAACAACTGCAAATGCCTTACAATGTGCTACCTTGCCATTGAGACTGAAGCCGTCAAGCACAAATGCGAGAAAGGCATTTATGGAGATGCTCCCAAGTTTGGGCAGCCAAACCTCACCTTTGCCTTGCCCAAAACCTTAGCCATAAGGATATTGGCCGCCTCTTGCTCCACATGCTCAACAACAACCCTTCCATTCATGCCTTTGTCACCAGTTCTGATATTTCCCTCACCAGTGATCTCCAACTCAGCCCCTACGCCTACACCCATCACATCATGACAGATGCGCTCAGCAAGGCGCTGCTTGGGCTTGACTTTGGTGCCCTCAGTGGCAACAGCCATAAGTTCCTCAAAGCATACTTTGGGGTCACCGATGCCTACCTCGCGGTACCCCACCTCAACTTGCCAGCAATCCATTCCACACTTCCGTGTACTGCAACCTCAACTATGTTGAGGCGTTTCTCACCAAAACCATCCAGCACTGCCGCGAGAACCTAGACGTTGTGGTCACTGAAATTATGTCCTCCATCTATCTTAACCCTCAGGTCACAACTTACTCCCCTAGGAAAAGGCTTGGGGATAATGTTGTCAGGATTCTCCCTGGATTAGGTGAAAGCCTTGTCCAGGGGAAAGGTCAATATATTAATCCAAAGGGCCCAATTCCCAAATGGCCTAATGATTTTGAGAATGAAGTTCAATTTAACTGGAATACCAAATTTGGGGCTTTGCCTGAATTATGCTAAATTTGGGGAATATTTACATTTTAAGTTGTTATCTAATCTTAATACACACTTTTATCTATTCCCATCTATCCAAGTATCAGGACTTTCCTACAGGTCCCATGACACTATCCTTAAAATCCATATTCATATCCTTAAATTACGAGGCACTATAAATAGCGCTTGATTACTATAAATAAAGTACTTCCAAACAGATCATATTCAATAGTTTATTTTACTTTCTCTAATGGAGAACGTCTCATCCAAGGCTGCAAGCTTCAAAGCCCTGCCTTCAGATAAACGTGCCGCCAATGATTCCTCCCTGGTGGCCTGACACTTGGACTATATTTTAACTATGATAAGGGGAACTTCATAGTTGAGGGTTGATAAACATCCTTTTTTAGATTGATAACACCTTCATATTTGATTATAAATTGCGTCCAAATGAGAATATTTTATTGACCGTTTTAAGGTCAACAGCCGGAGCTAAATATAAATTTGCTAATATGGATTGGCAGAGATAGTTACACATATATCACCTTGGTGTTGTTTGGACCAGCGGTACTGTACTCTTTAGTGTATCTAAGGTCTGGAGCGAGCTTGATCTTCTTGATGAGGCTGGATGGCACAGCGTTAATGGGTGATTCCATATACAAGATAGCCATAAATTGGACCTTCTGAATTACTACTTCCACTTTTGTACTAAATCCTTTAAACTTCTTTGGAAGGTCTAACACCTTGTCAGAATTGCAGATGACCACATAGTCCAACCCTTTGGCCAAATATGAGATTTGACGATTAGGTTATAATCAGAGAGGGTTGGAAATAGTGGCTGACTGATGAGAATATCTTCAGGTGGAATCCCCAATGTATTAGAAGTCGCCAACTATAGACTATTGATGGGCATCATCTCCAATGATATTTGAGGCTGCCAACAGATAATTTTGTTGGGCATCATCCCTGATGAAATTAAGCAATAATTTGATATTGGGATAATCCCCAATATTCAAATTATATGAGATTTTTCATAGAGAAATGGATTGGAGTCATTGGAAACTAATATAACGTTCAAATGCTAGAGGAAGAGTAGAATTGTCATCAGCCAAAACAATTAGTTTCATGTACCTAATACCAATTGTTTAGTCCGCCGAACGCCTAAGGATTACACTGCCTAAAAAACCTAAGGCAACAGTACCTAACGAGATTTGGTGCCTAACACTAAGGGTCAAAACAGTATAGGAGCACAAATATTATCATCAGACAGCTGAAAAGTTGTGTGCTGATTCTAAATATAAAAAACCCCAAATAATTCCCTAATAAAATTTAATTCAAACTGATATTAACTTAATTGTTTAAACATTGGCTGTTTTAAATATTACTCTTAAGAGAAGAGTGCAAGGATCAGATATCCTTAGGTTGGTTAAATCAAAATCTCCACTTGGCTCTGTGAGAAGGAATATGGAAAGTGATCCCTACTTGATCAGAATATCTTCAAGAAGAAGAATCACCAGCTTAGCGTTGGACTTTACTCTCAACGTGGCTTTTGGGCAACCAACTATTATAATAGTCTTCATACTATTATTGCCCCAGTCTATCAAACCTCATTCAAATAATCAACGCCAGGATCCACAATTCTGTGCAGTTGAAATCTAGGTCCAGAAGCGAGCCAACAAAGCCCAAGATTTTAACACACCTCCTTGAAGGTATGTTGCATTAAGCTTTTAGGCAGTCTCAGGATACTTCTTCTTGATCTCCAGTAGACTATGGAAGCTCAAGAGGGGTCGGATCAGCATGATAAGGTACTAAACATCACTGGCTGTATCAATTATCCTGGGACACCCTATAACCTGACTGAGATAAGTGCCTTCAGGAATTTGAGTGTCGTCAATAACCTGGCGTTCAAATAGTCACAAATGGCGAGCTCAGCGGGTGAACCTAAAATGTAATAACCAGTGTCTCGTGACTCCCTTCAAAGTCGTCATTGGGTTAATTTTCAATACAAACAAGGTGGCCAAATGGCATTGTTTTGCAACCAGATGATTTGGGTTGGTCAGCTTTAGAGGTACCTGACTCCAAATTGACCATCCCTTTCCCTTCTTGTCTTGGACAGGGCCTTTTTAAAACACATGTTTACAGTATTATTGTTCTTAGTGCAGTAGTCGCATCTTGGCTTTTCCTCCTTCTTAGGCTTTTCCTCTTCTACAGTATACACTCTGGGCTTTGTGAAGGCTTTGCGTGAGGTCTCTGGATAGTGTATGTCAAATACATTGTGCAGTGCTTCTTTAATGTCCAATAAAGATTTAAAGCTTCATTTAAAGGATGTGACGTTACTGCTAGGTGAGGTTACTATGTAAATCAGCAATGACAGCGGCCAAGACATCATCCAGAGTCAACAACTTTGAGGTCAACAGCACTTAAGCTTCTATATAAAAGCAGTAAGCAAATTCAGCAAGAGTTCCATTTTGGAATAGAATGATTCTCATAAAGGCCTTTTCTTCATACTCAGGCTCTTCTTCAAGATGAATTCCTTGATGGGCGCTTCCTTCACTTCTCTCCAGGTGTGCAAGCCATCCATTTGAGATACCATAACCTCTTGATCCATACGGCTTAAACAAGATAAAATATGCTTAACCTTTTGATGATTAGTCGCACCTTCCATCACAGCTTCATAGATGTAGAGGAAAGATGTGATACTTATTCACCAGGAGTAATTTGTCATTTATCGTGGGCTTAAAGTAAGTATGTACTAATCCAGTAATGACATGTACTCCAAGAGGTTCAGATTCATTACTCCCAATTCTTACATAGCTCTATCCAACTTGACGTTCCAGTCAACATATTTGATTCTATAGAGGATTGAGATGTTGCTCCATTTCCTCCCTGGTAAGTCTTAGCTTAGCATCCAGCAGATTGATTCTTCTTTTAGAAGTAAACAAGGTGGGCTGAACTTGGGACAAATACCACACTGAGTTTTTTTAGCCTGTGCTGGTTTCAAAGCTGTTTCAATCAAAACCTGACCCAGAGTGGAGCAGTAAGCACCTCATTATGCTATCCACTCCATAGATTGATTTTTCTTTTAAGAACGACTTTATCATTCTCCAAATTCTTAATGCAGATGTCCAAATCATGAATTTGTTGGCGAGTGGATAAACGTATGTCACAATAGCTTTTTCTCATCCTCCAATACTTTTATGCGTCAATTCAGGTCCTCTTTCATCTCCTTGCATTTGGTGCTCTAAGAATGCTTTTCAGTTTTGGCTTTAAGCTCTTCTATGAGAGTATTCCAATGTTCCTCAGCTTCATTAAGAAACAAAAAGCCTTGGTTACAGTCCTCACAGCTGGGGGTTTGCCTCTCAAGTCACTTTCTAACTTGTTGTGTCACTTAATAATGTACAGACTAGACTCCTGAGTCACACGGTGTGCTAGCTCCTGTTTGACCTGGATTACTTGATAAATGATTTTTTGTGACTCTGATGAAAACTCAGAGGTTTGATGTGCCAATTACTCAACAATTCTTCATATTTCTTATTCTAGCCATACCTTAAAGATGAAGATTTGCTCTTCCTCCTGGTGACGTCTAGCAGAAGCTTGAGCTGCCATTTCTCAATAAGCTTAGCTATCCTGTTGATAGAGCTCTCAAGAAAAGGCATTAGGTAATTGCTTGATATCATTGTTTGATTCCGTGAAGTCTTTTTGTAGAAGCTTCACAACTTCCTCCACATACTTGATAACACTAGAATCAATTGTCCTCATTTGATTATGGAGCTATATAATGGAGGAATATTTTTCTTTAATCAAATGGCTGACATCTCCTTTACTTTTAGATGCTAAATTATATACCTGCTTATAAGCCATCATTAAAACCCCTTTGTATTATATGATAGTGGATTTCCTCGCTATGGACTCTTTGTAATTGTTTATTACAATAAAGCGCAGGATATACAAATTGATGATATAGCAAGATATATTTGAACTTGATCTATAAATCTTTTGGAAAGAACTGAATTTATAAAGGGTCATGAGAGATCTGTCCAAGATGATATTTTGCGAGGTGTCTCTTTATCCTGAGTTAATGATTTAACAAAGTAATGCTTTAATTCCTTAACTAGAAATTCAAGTAATATGATGATATCTGGGAATCCTCATAGTATTTTCTTGAACTTCTTAAACCATGATAATAAGCGGATTTCCCATTCAATCATCTTTTTCACCAATTCTGTTGTGCACACAGCGGGTCACACAATCAATTGGGTTATCATCCATGGTGAGATCAATTAGTTGAAAATTTCTTTAAGCATTTGCCGAGCCCCCTATAGTGAGCAACAGCCTGTAGGGCTTCCTTTTTTAGCTCAACAGGTGTTATGCCTAGGAGGCCTGACAGTCAATATTTGAGACCGACTAAGTCACATGAAAAATATATTTTTGTTTGAAAGGGTGTCAAGTACCGCTTAATTACCATAAGCTAGATTATCTGTCCTATGTTAAGTATGGCGAAGGGGATCTATTGAAGTCAAGTACCAAAACGAGGGATATAAATGATGATTTAACCTTATTATAGCATAAATTAGTTCCTTATAAATCGCAATTAACAATATAAACCAATAAGTAAAAGAATTTATAATATAAAAGAAGTGACACCCAAAAGGATGAACGTGGTCAGGCGATGCATTCTGGAAGTTATAATGTCTTTGTATCATAACTTTAATAGAGCAAAATTGGTGAGTACTATACCCAAGTTGGATGAGACTGGAAGTCACCTAGGCTGATCATTTATTAGCTTCTTGATTCTTAACTTTTTTAGGTTCATCTTTATTGCTGCTTTGAGTACCACTTCTATCAGTGGTCGCCTGACCTACTGATGATCCATCACTTTAATCATATAGGGTTTCAACTCGGAGTATCTTAGCCTTGTTTTGATCCTTCAGAACTTTCTTAAAGTCAATTTGAGCTGTGCTGCCTGTCAAATTTATCCGGGTAACTTATCAAGGTAATCCCTTTAACCCCCTTATTAGATCTAGGCGTTGATTCAACTGAGGAAGTCAAATGGTCAATTATCTTTCCATCAAGTTACATCAGAAATATCTAACTTTCATTACAATGAGCATACAGTGTTCTTATCTTGTTTGTTAAAATTTAAAAATTACTATTACTAACTAGATTTAGTCTAATTTAAAGCATCTGCATACAGTTAACTCTATTTTTTGTTGTAATACAACTGTGCAGCAAAAAACTGACGCCTAAGTTCTGATCTTAACATTGAGAATATATAAACTTGCCATATTGAAGAATACTCTGTGATTCTGGTGATGAAGAATGTCGTCAAAGAATGGCTCAGGACTCTGGAAGCAAAAATGGTCAAGTTTAAACACACTTTAAGAGGTCTAAGGATACAGTCCTGTAAGATCACATTAGTATTGATTTTACATTTGGTGGAACCTTAACCGTTATTAAAAATAAAATCACCTGAAGCCTTTGAAGAGTGAATTTTAATTCTCAATAAGAAAATTGATTTAGTAATTGTACCCTGAATGAATATGAGAACGTTTGGATCACATGAATCGAATATAGATACCATGGCAATAATTGTAGATATGAAATTCAACTGTAAGTCTAGCTGCCCTCAGAGTTAATTCCATAAAGAGAAGAGTATTTATAGAGACACCTACCTGGGCTGCCAAACTGATGGCAGTATATACGCGCATTATGCGCTCTGAACCAGTTGAGAAGTAAACAAAATTTAAGCCTCAATCATGACGATGTTCTCTCTTTGTGACCGACCAATCATAGTCTTCTTGCAAGTTTATAGAAACAGTTCAGATGGTGAAAGTGATCATTAGAAATCTTGCCGTGTATAAGGTTGTATGAGTCTTGATGCTCAGAAGATCCTCAGTGCTTGTTTATGACCAGGAATGACATGTAACAAAATCAAAAAATACTCCTGTCTGAATCAAGAAGCGACCAAGTTGTCCAAAATATGATATAGGACTTCTTGTTGATAAATATAAGTTAGGTCCTGGGAGCACCCCGAACCTTATTGGGATGAGCATCCTTTTGGGACCAAGAAGAGGGCCAAACAAGATTATTACCCCCTCACTAACTAGGGCGATATAGCCCATGTGCTTGATGAGAAGTGGGTGACGTTTCTGTCATGTTTACATGACCTCATAGAGGGAACCAACAGCAGGGACAAGGCTGGGCGGCAGGAGGTCCAGAAGGTAAAACTCCAGGACCTTCCTGATCTCAAGCACACCTTGGATCAACGCTGGGTACAGGCGAGGTACGCCCAGGTTGATACAATGATGTTACCAAAGAACAGCCCCTGTTTTGGCTCTAGAATTAAAAAATGAATGAGTTTTGAGTTAAATAAGAATAGGACAAATTCAGTTAATCAGGGAATGGGGGTTTGAAACCCATTCCATTTACAAAATTGTGAGCTCAGAACAGATTTAACTTCAGTAAATTACTAGATTAAATTAATTTTGAATTATGCGACCCTTTTGGATGGAAGCGTGCACCTAATGGTGCACCAAGGCTTGGGACCACTTCTGTCAATCTAAAATTCCCCCGAGCTGGCTTAAGTACCATGCTTAAGACCAACATCTCTCGTTGGTCGTCTTCCCCAAAACCTACCGTTATTTTATGTTTGTCCATATGTTGACTTGGGCGCACCTGTGCACAGAGCTCTTTAAAGAGATTTTGCACCATGTTAGACAGTTTATTTTGTTCAAATTTATTAAAACTCAGGTACACCACTAGTTTTACCAGGTTTTCTCTAAATTCAGTCACCAGTGAACTCTAACCCTATAACAAACTTGGTTATGAACCGCCCTCTAGTGCACAACCAAGTTATAAAGAATATTTGACTTCTTGTTACTATTACTATGCTCAACACCCTCGACCTAAGTCTTTTTAGCTCCAGCACCATCTGCTGGGCTATATTTATTATAATAACGACTACTAGTTCCCTTGCATTGGTCCTGTGCACTAAGCACCACCACGCTGGGTTTAGGAGAGTTATAGACACTTTCTTGACATTAGACGACTAACCTGTTATCTTTATGTGCATGAACTTTTTCTGTGTGAACTTTTGAAAAGTCAAATGGTGTGCACCACCTGGTGGTCACATCCGCAGCAGAGCTCACCAATGTTTTTTCATTTTGCCAAGAATTGGTTCATTCTGGAGTTAATCTTAACCTCTGACCTGAAGGTACTCACCCTTCTTGCCTGTACCTGGTGGATATAGTTGCTTCACAATCAAAGGGTCATGATTCCCCAACTTTCTGCCAAATTTAATAAATCAAACACAAAAATATCATTTTTCCTTTAGCACCACGTTTGGACGGTGCAGATGGGATCATTGAAAAAGGGACTGATGGTGTTGGCCTTGAATCACCATACAATTTATCATCATAATGGGGATAGGGTCGTTAATGACCCAAAACACGTTTTTAAATGACATTTCCATATATACTACTAAACCATGACTCCCAAATAGATCAGATATGGATTTTATTTCAGTGTTTTCAAATCACCCTAGAAAAATCACGCTTGACCACAACAATAATCTCTGGAACCCAGGAGGAGGAGAAGGTGTTACAGCTACAATACAAAAACGCTTATGCAGTTTCTGAAGATATGGTGGGATATGTGGCCTCATTAGTAAGAGTAGCCAAGTATCCCTCTCCGTTATTTGAATAAAATACCTGTAGTAATTTCAGTGATACCCTATATATCCGCTGAAGGGTTTTTCACACAGGGTTACGCCCACTGAGCAATTGGAATGGATGGTATGAAGATCGTTAGTTTATGGGAACACTCATAAATAAACAACTATAATAATAAAAAGGGAGCAATTCCCTAACAACTTTTTTATTTTTAATCTAATAATCTCGGCGGATTTCTTCTAGTCCGCTCCTTCTTACTTCCTTTTCTTTTCAACTCTAAAGCCTTTCCCTTGTCAATCCTCTCATCTCGCTGATATCCCAGTGACCTCAGTCAGTACTGACTCTTTTGCTTAGTTTATTTGTTCCGCTGTATTCTCATTGGTTTTGGCTTGTTGTTCTTCAACTCTTTATCACCCTGATGCAAGGCAATCCAAATTATCTTTTGTCAAATGTTGACATCGCCTTATTGCCCTATTTTGAAGGCAATCCGGTAATGACCCATTAAAATCCAATATTGCCTCATCCTAAGGCAATTGAATACTTATAGCTCTGAAACATCCTCAGCAAATTCTGCCTATTGACTCTTTGGCAAAATTCCTCCAATGATTCATTGGTCATAATTGTGGTTTGTCATTCAGTCATATAGACTCACATCTATACCTATCCTGGGGAAATCCAGAACCTGAAAAAGCATTTGGTGGTGAAGTGTTGGCGTTGTCTACTTTGATTAAAGATCATTTGGTTTTTTCCTATTGACTGCTACCCTTTCATACCCTTTAGGGAAAATCAGCACAACTATTTTTGGTGGATACTGGAGTCTCTGAGAATTATATGGACCAAAACCTAGCCGAGCACCTTGAACAGAGTTACTTGCCAGGTGGTATGGTTAGAGGAGGGGCTTCCCAAGGTATTTCCACGCTAAAGATCATGGTGTTAGTGGACTATAAGGTGGGCACATATAATTTATTTGACCACTTCCAAGATATCGAAAACCTCTTGTACCCCATCATTTTGGGTGTAGAGTGGTGGCGAAAGTTTGACGTCAGGACTAACTTGAAAGAAAATACCCTCTCCCTAACTTTGAATAATGGTCACAAGGTGGTTGTTCCTTTGGCTAAAGCCAACTTTCAGGGCAATCTTCCCCACTGACCCAATGTTCACACTCTCAAACTTTACCCCATTGCTGTGTCCCTCTGTGGAGGTTCCTCAACCTTCCAATTTAGAGGGGTTGGAATCTTCGTTTGATTTTGATTCAGCTGATGCAAACCTGAACATTCAGAGTTTGATTGCAAGTTCAAGCTCACTGTGGATCTAGTGCGTATATCTTCCCCAATTTACCCATTGACTGTATGGGAGGAAGCGGCTATAGATGTGTGGGTTAAGGATCAGTTAGTCATAGGTGCTATTTTTCAGCGAACCTCCCCTGTGTGTTCCCCTTTCTCTTTGTTTAGAAATCGGTTGGTACCTTACTTCCATGCGTATACTATGTGATTCTTAATGTCACCGTACCAGAAATACATCCCATCCCCCTGGACTCACAAATTGTACACTATGTGGAGAAGGCGAAATTCTCCAATCTGGATTTCTAACCGCATTAAATCAGATTTATATCAAGAAGGGCCAGGAGTGGTTAAAACATTATGTACCAGAAAATGAATCTTCCAATTTTGGGTTAGCCCTTTGGGTTTAAAAATGCCTTTAAATCTTTTAACGCCATGTTGATGTGGCTTTGGGGACCTGATGGGGCTATGAGTGGTTTCCTACATGGATGATATTATGTTTTCCCCTGATAATGAGTCACATGCAGTACACCTTCAGATAAGTGTTGGAGAGGTTAAAGGCAGCCAACCTTACATTGAAAATCAGTAAATGTAAATTCTTTAAGTCCCAGGTCGCCTTTCAGCAAAAGGTCATGTTTGACCAAGGACACATGATAGGTCCAGACAAGAAGAAGGCGATTTGTGAGTGGCCACCCCCATTTCAGTCAAGGAATTGAGAAGGTTTTTGGGGACGTGTACGTTCCTTAAAAGAATCTCACCAAATATCTCTGAGGTAGCAGCGCCCCTGTATATGGCGAGTGGGGAAAAAGTACTTTATTGGTCCCCTGTTTTGGAGGATGCCTTCCAAGCAGTAAAATGTACATTGCTGTCCACTTCCGTTCTTTGTCATGTTGACCTCAATAAAGAGTTTATTGTTGCTTCAGATGCCTCCAACTTCGCCATAGCGGCAGCCCTATTACAAGAAGGTGAAGATGGAATAGAGCATCCAATGGGATAACTTTCTAGGAAGATGTCTCTACCAGAGTTAAACTATGCCGTGTATGATAAAGAGCCATTAGTAGTGGTTGAGGTGCTGACTTATTGGCGTCATCACTTGCATGGCTCATCCCAACCCTTCTTTGTACCTACAGATCACCATGCCTTACTGTACTACTATGCACCTCATGTCTTAACTCCACAGCAAACCCGCTGGCATGAAATTAATTCCCAATTTGCGTTTTCTTATGATTTTACAAAGGGCAAGGAGAATGGTTTGGCGGATGCTTTGAGCCTAAACCATACACTAGCTCCCAATCCAAAGGGGGTGGAGGTGCATAATACTCACTTAATGATTCCATTGGATAAGATAGTGTATCAACTTTCCTCTCCCTTGGCCAATGGGCAAGCGCTCGCTCCTCTAGAAAATGCGGAGGAATATGTTATGTTCAGAAAAGTTGTCCTTTCCCAGCCTTTGTTAGCAGAATATAAGATAATCTTTTCTAAGGTCACATTGAATCAGGAGTATCTTACCAGATTTTATCACGTAAGGATGAGATGGTGTGGTTTCAGGGTCGCCTATGGGTTCCTGCTGGATCACTTCGCCTGAAATTATCCAAGACTATCATGAAAAAACACCGTTGGTCATCCTGAGAAGTCTAGGACTCTTGATCTTATCCACCGCACTTACAATTGGAAGGGATGAACTGCTCAGGTAGGCAGATATTGTAAAGAGTGCCTAGTATACAATCATTTGAAACCGAATCGCCAGCCTGCAGCAGGGTTGTGAGTACCAGTTCAAAGGCTGATGGGCCTTGGACTTCCCTATCAGTTGATTTTATTGTTGAATTGCTTGTATCTAAAGGCTTTGATGCTATCATGGTGGTGGTGGACCATTGTATGAAGTTCGCCCACTTTACCCCTTTCAGAGCCACAGTCACCGCGGCGGAAATGGATAGGCTTTTTGTTACTGATGTGTTTGCTATACATGGGGTCCCTCAAGAAATAATTAGTTATCAGGAACCACACTTTACCTCCGCCTTTTGAGAAGAGTTCTGTAAGATTCTGAAAATCCGTCCCTGCTGTTCAACTGCCTATTACCCCATTCAGATGGGCAGACTGAATGAGTGAACCAGTGCCTCAAACAGTTCCTGTGGCATTTCACCGCCGCTATCATTCAGATTGGGGTTTCCCATCTCCACATGGCTCAATTCAGTTATAACAACGCACACTATACATCAATTTGGTTATTCCCCCTTCTTCGCCAACTATGGCTTCAGTCCCGACTTCAACATGAAGCTCAGGTGTGATCCAAGGTGCAAGCGGTGGTGGACTTTGCAAAAATGATCAAGAAAGTACACCAAGGAGTGAGCAAAAAATTAGATGCGGCCATGCATGATTACAAAGAGCATGCTGATGGTAAGAGATGGGTTACACTGCGTACAAGGAAGGAGATCTCGTGATGCTGGATGCTAAAAACATCCCTATCAAGAAACCATGCAAAAAACTGGGACCAAGAGGATTGGCCATACCACGTTGTCAAAAAGGTGAGCCACATTTCGTACCAGTTGGATTTCCCCCCTCCTTTTAAATCTTTTCAGTATTCCATGGAAGCAAGCTCACGTTGTTTGAGGGCCCCCAAGAGACTCCTGAAGCTTATCTTGTAAATGGGGCGCCATAATGGGAAGTGGAAGAGATTATAGCCTCTCATTGGGTAATAAGAATACTCAAGTATCTTACATCCTGGAAGGGATTTAATGCAGCAGAGAACAGTTGGGTCTTAGCGCAAAATTGTAATTATGCCCAAGAATTAATTGTACAATTCCACGAGCGTTTCCCTTAGGCTGAAGGATAGAAGTTTAACCAAGCCATTGCTGCTATGAAGTTGGCCCCAGCTTACTAAAACCTTTCCTTGGAGAATGCCCCTGGAGGTGGGACCACCTAGCGCTAAAAAAAAGAGAATACCCCTGGAGGGGGTGGAGCCCAAAAAAAGAGGAGAGGGTAATGTCATGTTTACATGACCTCATAAAGGGGACCAACAGCAAAGACAAGGCTGGGCGGCAGGAGATTCAGAAGGTGTCACTTCAGGTCCTTCATGATCTCAAGCATACCTTGGATCAACGCTGGGTATAGGCGAGGTACGCCCAGGTTGATACAAGCGATGTGCCCAAAACCCAGCTCCCTGTTTTGGCTCTAGGGCTAAAACGAATGAGTTTTGAGTTGAATGAGGATAGGACAATTCAGTTAATCAGGGAAAAGGATCAAAAACCGTTCCTTTTACAAAAGTGTGAGCTCAGGTCAGATTTACCTCAGGTTGATAGCTAGAGTGAAATTGATTTTGAATATGTGCCCCTTTTTGATGGAAGCGTGCGCCTATTTGTGCACCAAGGCTTGAGACCACTTCCGCCAATCCAAAATTCCCCTGAGATGGCTTAAGTATCATTGCTCAAGACCAAAATCTCTCGTTGGTCATTTTACCCAAAAAAACCCTACCGTTATTTTATGTTTGTCCATATATTGACTTGGGCGCACCTGTAAACAGACCTCTTGAAGGAGGTCTTGCATCATGTTAGCCAATTTCTTTTGTTCAAATTTATTAAAACTCAGGTACACCACTAGTTTTACCAGGTTCCCTCAAAATTCAGTCATCATTACACTCTAACCCTATAACAAACTTTGTTACGAACTGCCCTCTAGTGCACAGCCAAGTTATAAAGAATGTTTGACTTCTTGTTAGTATTAGTATCCTCAACACCCTCGCCCTAAGTCTTTTTAGCTCTAGCACCATCTTCAAGGCTATTTTTATTATTTCAAAGACTACTAGTTCTCTTGCGTTGGTCCTGTGCACCAAGCTCCACCACGCTGGGTCTTGGAGAGTCATAGACACTCTCTTGACAGGCCCATCCCCTGAAGATCATTTCTTTGCCCCTTCTTCTTACTACCAAGGAGTTGGTGAAGAATATTGAGGGGGGGTGTCAATAGGTAGTGTCCAGGAGCCATCGCCAGCAGAAAACTTGCGTCTCTCAACTTTCCAGGAGGCTTCCTACATAGTTTGAGTTTTGTTAATATTAGGAATTCAATACTAAGCTAAATTAAAGCATTTGAATTACTTTTAAATTTAAAACCACCCATCAACCTTCACCCCAGTCAAGGCGAGGCTACTTTAGCAGGTTCAGGCGTAATGAACCCATTTGATTTAAAATGGGACAGCCTCTACCTGCCCTTGCCTTGGGCACACCTTAATGGTCATCACAAGAATCATTTCTAGTTCACCAAGTGTTGGGATATTTGCCCATATACCCAGCCTTCTAGATTACCTGGTATCGCCAGGGGAAAATTTCCTAAGGCGAAGTGAATTAAAAATCGGTTGGTCTGAGTTTTGGAGGAACTACATTTGGAGGATTTTGGGATATTCGCCTGGTCATATCCGTTAAGGATTGATCTGGACAAATACTCAAGATCTCATTGGGTGGAGTTGCCAACAAATTAGGGGCATCTGATAGTGATTAACTATCAGGTGTACTGATTAGGGTTAGTCTGGTTTCATCTCCAACTGATTGGGAATGAATAGTAAGCTGTGAGGCGAGTGATTCCGCCTGCAACTAGCAAATCAATTAGTTGGTAATTGACCTGTCATTATGGGTAAAAAGTATATTACCTAAGCAGGTCGCTAGCCAAATATGGTTGGTTCTCTTAGATTGAGAGGAAAAATATAGGGACACGTTTTCTGACTCTTTCCATTTGAGGTCTTGAGGATGTCCAATGACGGAATCCTAGCCAGGATGTGGAAGACAATTGCTGCTGAGACGAGGATGGGTGATTCAATGGAAACAACTGCCATTTCATTGAAGAGGTGTCAACCAAGGGTTAGACAACTGAATCCCCCACTATATAATTCCCTAGGAATACTATAATAAAAAACAGCATTTAGCTAACCAGTACTTTACAGTAATATTATCAATTCGGTGTATAGTTATTCTATCAGCTTCTATTGTGTTTTTCTATCTCAAGGATATTATTGCAGAGGGCAATAACTGGAAGACTCTCAGAGAGAAGAGTAAAGATCCAAGTGGGGATCTAGAGAAGAAGGAACCACAATTAGGGATGGCTGCCAACTGTGTGTTGGTCTAAGAGAGACTGTCACTGGGGTATCTTAGCGAAGATTGGGTGGACAAGAGTATAGGAAACAGATCCCTACGAGTATGACTTTATGAGTATTTAATTGGAAATACTAACCAAGAGTTGGGTCAAAGTATAGTTCAACTTAACTATGGGTAATAGTCTTCATACTATCATTTAATAATACATTCTATACAACGTGACGCAGTGCATGAGGAAATTGACATGTGCAGTAAAAAGGTTACTGGGTTGCTTGCCAATAATAATAAAGTGTAAATTTTTACACCAAGTGAAATCACGTTGCAAAATTTTGTTTTAAATTTTTGATACAAATCCAGATGGTCTGGTCAGAATTTATCAACATTAGTAGCAGTTTAGTATTTCATTATATTGAAATCAAGCACTATTGGGCCTACCAAGGTTCATAAATACTTCCCCATTCCTCAAAGATACCTCTCAAGGCAAAATGCCTCAACAGGTGCTGTTGTCAGTCTATTTTTTCGTTGTTTATTAAAATAATCCTGATAAAGCTATCTAATATTTAAATTATTTCTGTAACCAGTTGTCACAATATACCTCAAGTTAACATTTTTAGTATTAAAAGGACTAGACAATAGTGGCCATTGTAATAACACTGTTGCCTTCCATTCTGAAGTGGGTTCCAGTATGGGGCCACTTGAGATTGTCCCCCATTTTGGATGCCTTAAGGCGTCACAATTCTACCTGCTCTTTGAGGTGCTTCCCTATCAGTTTTCCAAGTTTTGCGTCACCTCCACGAGTGCTGCTGCCCCTAATACTCAAAGGGTTCTCACCCCTCATGAAGTTCATAAACCAACTGCCTCCTTGGGATCTTCTGCAGCGACTGCCACCACCGCATGTATCCTTGTGGAGGCGTTAACAACATTCATTGTGAATCTCCAACCCTCAGTTCTCCCCTTCTAATTAATTATAAAATTTTCTGGGCTACTATACAACTGGTATGTTAGATTGGGTTTTTAATGTCTACTCTCACAGACTGGCAGGAAAGTTTCAATTTTTTTAGCCAGTGCTATGACATAATAGACTTACTCCTAGTTTCTGCTCTATCCACCCTTCTCTTTTAAGAAAGTGATGCAATGGTTTTTTATACCAAATGAACCTACAATCAGTGCTTAATTTTTTATATTCTATATATGGTCAGTTTGTGGGGTTGTCATATGTTTCCAATTAGTAATGGTGAAGTTAAGCCTAACTCAGTACCTTTTATCGATGATTTATTCCAGTTTTAAACTGTACAATGGGGTGAGTTTGTCCTTACCTTCTTAAGATGTGGCGAAACAAGTTTTAGATGTCTTGGCGGAGCTGCAAGTTTGATTCTTGACAAATACTGCAGTTTCCTCCTCTCTTATGGATGCCCAAAAAAGTTTACCTCTCCTGGATGCTGTGGAGGGAAAAGTAAACTGTTGGGCGCATATAATTTTGCGTTCAGCTAACCAAACTGGAGTTTCTACTTCGTCAATTATTTTGGTGTCTTCAATGGTCCAAAATACAGTGCCAAGATTGTCCCACCTCAGTCACGTCTTCACTTTGAGCGGGAAATTTTAGGATTTTCCTTCTTTCATTGAAGCTTTATCTGGTCCAAGCTCAACTTGACCTTTCTTTGGAGGTGCTAATCGCAGTATTCCAACATCTTTAGACCCTGTTTCTGCTGATCATCCCTCCTGAGAATCCCAGTTAGTTTCCTTGGAGCAGGTGGTTGCAGTGGCCACCTACATTGGCGCCACACTTTGGTGCTCACTGTTGAGGGTAGGAAGTGCATCAAGAGTGTTGCCCACATAGGCCATGATGGGTGGATTAAAGAATACCAAGGTGGCTTGCTCATCATCCTTTCCTCAGAGTTTAGGTTCTAGCCTGAAGTCAGGATTGGCCGTCTTGTCAAAACATGATGTTGTTCCCTTATCGCTTTCAGTCTCCCTCAGTTCATAGTGTCATATCCCTTTGGTTGAGTCTGAGTTTAGAGAAAAGGTACCCATGGACCCTCAGGTTCCCGTTTTATGCGCGTTTTATCAAGTTGCAATTGAGTAAATTCTTCCCACTAATTATTTGGTTCCCCTTTCAGATCCTTGTCCTGCTGATGTACTGGTGTTTACCTCCTCTCAAAAAGTCATATCCCGTGATGTTTGCAAATTAAAAGGATCATGTCTACTTTTTGCTGCCTCTTGAAGTTCAGTTAGGTTCTTATAAATTGCCAGTTTGATGCTCTTTTAGATAATGGAGCGGTGGGTAAAACTTATGAATTTAAAATGGCACAGGATCTTGATTTAGTCCTTAAAAAGAGTTCATCAGCGTTGGTTGCGTCCTCTTCCCAAAAGTACTATATGAAGTAAAGGCACCATACCCTTTTCTAATATAAGCACACATTTTGTGATCTGTTTACTGCAGTTCCAGTTCTTCTGTTCGCAATTATCCTGAGCGTGTTTGGTGGATCCAGCAACTAGTAATATAAATTGGGTTCCAACTTCTTATCTTTTTAGAGAGCCAAATATGAGAAGAGCAACTTCTCAAAGATACGTTATCAGGTGAAAGGGATTAGATTCCATTACTTATACCCCTTCTCCAAAAAATTCTTCTGACTTACCCTCTGCTTTTGTGGCATATAAAGTTATTTTAAGATGGATAAAGCCTATAATATCACATCATTATGAGTATAAATTCTCTTTCCATTTGACAATGGATTTAGTTAATACAAACTGTCTGTTATATTCCGTTATTAAACAGGAGGACAAGGCGCTAGAAGTCTGGCTAAAGTTATTCTTTAGAAAAATTTGGATATCCTGAAAGGCCTCTCACACTTCTCTTCTATTGTTTTTGCTCAAAAGCCAATGGTATGGTGCGTCCTTGTGTGGACTACGCCATTCAAATAACATTACTGTGCACAATCCTTACACCTATCCCTAGAATAGACCATTAACCAAGTGACTTCAAAATCCTGGTTGATTTTAACCTGACCTTAAGAATGCTTTAATTTAATCTGGGTAGCGGAGGGCCAGGAGTGTCTTATGCCATTCAGAAAAGAAAGGGTATCTTTCAGTTTCACGTGATGATTTTTAGTTTATAGACAAGCCCGCCACAACTCAACATATGATTAAGGAAGTTCTGGTAATCTTCATTTCACTTGTGCAATGGTATGAATCATCAAAAGCTTCATGCAATCATACACTCACAAGCAGCATGTGAAGGACCTGGAAGTGGGTCTGGCTGCGCTGCAGAAGGATGACCATTATATAGGGCCTTTTCTATATGAGTTATTTAAGGAAAAGTTTACCTTTTGGGTAACCTGGTTTAAAAGTAGGGTACGCTATCACCCTCAGAAAAAGTTGGAGGTCATTCTCTCATGAACCAAACCCTTAAATGCAGAAGCAGCTGAAAAGTTTCCTAAGTACCATCATTTTCTTGTGGAAGTTTTACCTTTGCTCTCACAAGTTGGCAGCGCCGCTTCATCCTTAGACAAGAAAGAACATTTTTTTAATGGACGAAAAAAATTCACCATGTTTTTGATGAAATCAAGGACATGTCTGTGGCGCCCCTAGTTCTAAAACATACAAAGCCATCCCATCCTTTTAAAGTGGCATGTGATGCCTCTTCAGCTATGGTGGGGAAAGTTCTGCTTTAGAAAACATGATTATGTGGAACATCCTGTTGCCCACTTCTTGCATAAGTTCTCCTCATTGAAGCAATCTTGAGCCATATATGACAAGGAGCTTGCTGCTGTAGCATGATAGCTTTCACAGTAACGGTATTGTAAGTCCAAGGGAACGTCCCCTTTGTGTGAATCGGGCAATATTTCCTTTTCCAAATAAGAAGGGTCCAAAGAGGGTGCTGTACCCCTCATCACCCAGGGCGACCTCGCCCATGTGGTAGATGAGCACTGGGTAACAGCGCTCCCTCTGAAGACTCTCCCCTGGTTCCCATGCTTACCTCTGCTAAAATTGTTTGCTGAATTGAGGAAATCTGCACCAAAATTATTGGTATTCGTCTTCTCCATGAGCTGGAGGGACTTTATAAAGCCAACAGCATCATATCCTCAGAATCAAAGATGATTGTCCAATATCAATGGGAATAAAGCCTGACAATCGGAAAACTAATAGTCAAAAAGGGACAAAATTTGAATTCCCAGCCTGAATAGTAGATGGCATTGAGTCATCGAGCAGTAAATTCACTGATGCCAAACACCCCTTGAAATTGTCTGGGATGATCCCCAATGAGCAGATGTCACCTTTGGGGACTATCATAAATAAATTTAGAACCCCTATTTAAAGAATTGGGATTTTCACCCAATGCAACTCAATTGGCAGAACGAATGCCTTAGTGACTGGGCATGGGCAGGTTGATCATTCTGAACCCATTTGAAACCAATTGGGACCGCCCCTATGTGGAGTGGCCCTGAGGAACTCCCATTGCCCGTTGGGCAAGATGCTGTTGCACCAACTGATGTAAACGCAGTTGAGCCTCAGTCCAGGCATTTTCAGATGAACTGATAGTGACTCAGCCTGCTGCCAAATCCTTTGATTTCAGTTAAAATGAGAATTATTTTGCCCCTCCCCAAAAATTCTCCAGTTTAGGTTGAATTTAAGGGCCCCAATCCCTGCTTGGACCTACTACCAAATCAAACACTAGGTAATCATTTGCATCGCACTGAGAAAAATCGTTGGTCAATTCTTTTATTTGATTTCGCATTAAACTCCCACCTATGCCCACATTTATTTTACTTTAAATCCCACTTACCAAAGTTCCAATGGCGCTAACTTGGTGGCCCATTGGCCCCTACACTGGATGGGCTATACCAGTTTTGATGATTACAATCACTCCTACCATAATCAACTGGATCCAACGTGCAAGGAACTTCTGGGAATCTAACCCATTATAGAAGCTATCCATTACTAGGATATTGGAATCCTGTGGGATCATATCTCACTTACAAGAAAGGATCTGCCCCCTTGTCTCTACTTTGGTGATGAACCCTTCCACCAGTAATCCCGAAGTGATAACCCAGTAGTACAATCCCATGCAGCAAGACTAGCAGGGTCTGGGGTCGTTTCTGTTTGGTTCATTACCAGGTTCCTTTTCATGATTATCCTACATCAGCGAGTCAATGTTACCCAATCTCCAGCTCCATACAACGTCATTTGAGCGGCAATGCACTGGCATTCTGGCTTGCTCTATGGGTGCTCACGCATCCTTGCTGGAAGGCCAATATATATTCTTCTGCCATTTCCCTGAAAGGTATCTTTTTTAGGGACAGCAGTATGAGATATTAGTCAGGACGGACCACCATGCCCTAATGTATTTCAGGAAGCACAGAAGTTGGTGAATCATCAGGCTTGGATTTATCACACCGTGTATAGCTTTAACTACAAATAAGAGTTTGTGAAGGGTCCCTGAATGTTCTCTTTGAACTATTTAGCTGTAATACTTTTTGAGCCCTATGAAGAAAGATCTCAGGAGTTAACTATAGAAATCCCACAAGCCCAGATCTTACCTACTGCAACTCTCAAAATCCTGTGGTGGACTCGGTCCTACAGGCGACTTTAATTTGTCATGTACTGGCTGAACAGGCTTCCTGCTTGAAGGGGCTGGAATTGTTTAACAAGCTGGTCCTACCAACTAATAAGTGGACTATTAATTAATTGACGGAGGGAAAATATTCTAAAAGGGAAAAGTTGAGCTGCTCCCTAACTTTGTAACTAGTAATATGAGCTTATCATGAACTTTTAACGTAAAACACCCAGGTACCAAAAATGTCTTGATTTGGTTGAGCAGTTGTTCGATTAGCTGGTAATCTTCAATGATATACTAGGTTGTATCACCAATTGTGTGACATGCATGTCAGGCCTCAGGGGAGCAACATTAAACTGTTCCCTTAATTAGTCAGTTCACCAAAGCCCTTCAGCGAATTAATTGGCCATTAAGGCCCTAAGTAGACTAAAAGGGAAAAGAGATTGTGAAAATCAGTCCTTTATTAGAATGATCATTGAGGTATCTATAAGACCTCGATTGATCAGAAATTGAAATTATTGGCATTGATTTCCAAATATAAATGGAATAAATAATACAAGGGGAATAGGAGCATCCTTGGCATAAGTAGCCAGAGCTTTCAAAAGGATTACTTGATTGGGTCAAAATCAGATGGTAATTTCCCATCACCCAATTGATGTTTTGAAATCCTTGGCATTTAGTTGCTGGTGTTGAATATATATGAATTTAAAAATAATTAATCATCAGGGTCGATCCCAATACTTTGGATCAGGCTTACCCCAAGTTAATGGGGATCCCAATCTGGCATCCGCCCGTAGGCAGGTCACAACCCCCGTTTTGGGCTTCCCCTCAATTAATGGAGAATCCTGACAACACACATGAGCCAAGTATACTAGGTCAGGTAATCAATGGTTTCAATCATCCTCTGAAGCAAACACAAGGACCGTGGACCTCAATATCCATTTCTTTCATTATTGAGCTACCTAGTACCAATATGGCCAACACAATTATGGCGGCTTTGGATCACTTTATTGAGTTTTATTTTTATCTTCTGACTTTTAGCAATCACCTCTGAAGAAACAGCTTGGCTATCATTTCACCACTCTTTCTCCATGTTTAGCCTCCCGCAGGAGGTTGTGAGTGGCTGAGGGCCCCATTTAACGTGCATCTTTGGACCATTCTTATGGCCATCTTAGAGATCAAGCCATTTCATTCACTACATACCAACTCCAGTCTGACAGCCAGATAAGAAGGTCAACCAGCCCCAAGCAGTATCTTTGCTACTATGCTTCTGCCTCTCAGGATACCTGGGCTGACAATCTTCTTCTGGCGCAGTTCATGTATAAAAACACCATCAATCATCAACCAGCTTCTCTCTCTATGAAGCCACCCTGGGGTGTAGCCCCTCATTTCTAATTGGCCCCCGCCTTCTCCCAGAGGTTCCTGCTACTGATGAAAATTTTGAAGCAGACCTGGAGTACCCAATACTTGGTTCAGAACAATTGACTAAAGTAATTGATGATTACAAGCAGTTTGCAGATTGCAAACGGTCATCTGCCCATGAGATCGCACTGGGTTTTCTTAGTCATGCTTCATCTGTGGCACCTGTGTATGAGGGTACCCTCCTGGAATTTTTCTAGCAAGTTACTCTAAACACCACATGGTGTGAGAGAATCTAGGGAACATGTCGTTTTGGTTGACTCTTGTTTAATAAAAAAAGCATCTTTTCTTTCACGTTTTGCAGTTATTCCCCTTTAAGGGTGAGACCTCTTCTGAGACTGAGATCATAATGTTAGAGGATTCAGAAGAGGCTGAAGTCAACGAAATTTTAAATCCTAGAAAGCAAACCATTTGGTGCAGTACATGGTCTCCTTGAAGAGATTACCTTCCTATAAGAACATCTGATAAGTGCTCATGGTTGCGCCCACTGCCTTGAGTTAGTGGAGGCCTTCTATGCTTCACACTCGGATGCCCCTCTCCCTCCCCAGAAGGTTGCCACCCTTCTGGCCATCGAATTACCAAAAGGCCTATAAGAACTTCTTCCTTTCTCAATTTCATGGTTGTGATGCCCTCTGTCTAAAGAGGGAATGATAATGTAAGTTTTAGGTAGCATCCCCTGCACTTTAACTGGGAAGAGCATCCTTTTTAGACCAAGAGGTGCCAAACAAGCTGCTAACCCTCTCACAACCAGGGTGATTTAGCCCATATGGTTAATGACAGGTGGGTGACAGCCTACCTCCTTGGTTGTTTCTTTACCCCCTCTTATTACTACCATTAAGCTAATGAAGAAAATTGATGGATATGTCAGGAGGTGATGGTGGCTAGGAGCCATCGCCAGCAGGAAGATTCTGGCCTCCCACCTTGCAGGAGGCCTACCCACCTAATTCAAATTTTGTTAATATTAGTAAGTCAATACTAAGCAAAATCAAACCTTTTCTTTCTGCTCAATATCACTTTGTGCAAATTTTATAAGAAAAACGCATTTAATTTTCCACTACCATCTAGACACTCCTATTTTTCAAAAAAATGTCCTTAGTTCCACCGCCTGCTGATCCAATGTAGGGTAGCGGTGCTCCACTGCCTAGAAATACCGCCCTGTGGGCAAACATTTTTATGGGGTCAAATAGCCTGACATCTTTTTCCAGCCATTTTGTCCCCCCATGAGGACTTAGCACTCCACCTGGCATGCATCCACGCTTCTTGCACCATCCTCTCTCACTCCTTCATTCTAATATCCAATTTTTCCTATGAGTCGAATGTGGGCGTTTGTTCCATACGTCAATAAGGCAACTATTGAATGTAGCTACTACTGCATTTGCACTGGCTGGCTGTATCAATTTCCGCTCATTTAAGGGCTATTTTTATATTAGCTTCCAGATGGAGGAGGACGCTGCAGCAGCGGCTTCTACTCCCCTAGTTTACAAAAACACTTCCATTCCTACCACCCAAACTCGCCTTCCTTTAGACACCACATTGGTGGTGTCCTTTACATCCCTCCAATCTCACAACCCACCCCAGATATCATATGATAAATGTGGGGGGATTCTGTCTTATTGGACACAGCCCAACCTTGTCTTCGCCGTTTCTTCTGGTGCAGAGCGCCTTGCTGCGCCTCTCAATACTACCATCATAATCTCACACCACGCTTCATTAGCCTAACAAATCTTCCCATGCTTGTCTCACAGCGGCGCCTGAGCATTTCTCTTGGGCTCAGGTGGGTAGAAGTCGGCAAATCTGTCCCCTTTGTTTCAGACTTGACCATTCCAAAAAATCCTGCCCCCCAAGCCACTTTCTCTGATGTGGTTTCTGAGACATATTTTGAATATTCTGAATGGGGCACTTTGTTGCCCCCTCATGCTCAACGTCCTTGTTCAATGGGACATAGTGGGAAATCAGCTTCCATCAAATTGCTTACCCACATAATTGCACCCAACTTTAACTACACAAATCATAGTCAGGCCTGGACCACCATTTTCACCCAAGCAGCCCATTCAACTCCTACCCACTTGAATTCGCCATCCTTTTTTCTTGCAAACCAAAACTATTAGACTTATTAGCCAAATTGATAATCAGGTAACGCTGTCACCAAAGAGGAATCCGTTGAAATTCTCAGCCATCATAATTGTGTTTGGGCTAAATTTTTACAATTCCATTATTGACAAAACCTCATCCCCAAAGCGATTTGCTCCTAAACCCAATGCCATCCCCTACCAAAGTGACCACCAGCTCGCCTTAGCACCAGTGGCCTCACCTCATTGCCCAAACCTATGCAAAGCAGTGGCCCAATCTATTTCTCAATACCACCAAGGACTGAGCACAATTAATTTCCCTCCTGATTACCACAGAGAAGCAAAGGAGAAATCACTGAATTGGCCACCTAAGCCAATAGTGCGGTCATGCATGTGGCACAACTAGCTGATTTTGACCCATTTGCTAAAATTACCTGACAAAATATCACCAATTTTACCAACTTCCTGAAGCCCACAATCAAGATGACCACCAAGTACCAGAATTAGTTGAAGCTATCTTTCAAGCTGATCTTGAAGAAAGTAATCAATATTTCGTCCTCATCACCCCCCACTACACTGATGACCCAATGCCCTGGCTCTCCGCCTTTTTTCATTTCTACAACTTCAATGATTCTTCCCAGAAGAATATGTCTGTAGAAGAGCTTCCTTACCCCCACTCACCCTCTGACATGGTGGATTAATGGTATTCCGCTCCCTACCTGGTTGGAATTTTTGTTTTTGTTTTTTGGGGTTTTTTGGTTTTTTGATCCACTCATTCTTTCATTTGATTTTTTTGCTCATTGATTATTGGTAATGTCTATCCCCTGGTTGGCGTACCTCAACAAAATATTAAAAAGTCAATACTAAGCAAAATCAGATAGTTTAAGTCACTCTTGGATTTAGAATCATCTGGTTGACCTTCCCCCACCACCCTAAAGGCAAGGACACCCCAACAGGTTTAAACATGCCATACAATTTCAATTTGAATGGGACTGCCCCTAACCGGCCTGGCCTTGGGTGCGCCCTGTCAGCCATTGCTTAGTTTGGTGCTTACTTGCTAGGCAGAATTATGCTACAAATATTTTTGTATTTTTCTATACCATCCCAGTTGGTCATGTCAGATTCAAATCAACATCTGTAGCAGTTTATTTTGTCAATCTGTCAAATATGAGTGTGATTGGGCTTACTGAGGTTTATGACTCTTTCCCTATTCCCCAAAAATACTTTGGAAAAAATGCCTCAACAGGTGCTGTTGTCAGTATATGTTTTGCTATCGTTTTTAATATAACAAGTGCTACTAAAGGTATCAAATTTTGAATTACTCTTGCTATCAGTTGTCGCAATACACTTCAATTTACCATGTTTTTCAGTATACAAAATGACTAAACCATAGTGGCCATTGTAACAACGCTGTTACCTACCCTTCTGGATGAGGATCCCAGTATGAGGCCACTTAAGCTTGTCACCTATTTTAAATGCCTTCTGACATCACTATACTTTTCTTGTTCTTTAATGTGCTTCCCTCTAGTTTTCTAAGTTTTGCAACACCTCCTAGAGTGCCTCTGCCCCTTATACTAAAGATCCCCACCCTCATGAAATGCCCAAGCCAGCTGCCACCGTGGGGCCTTCTGCAGTGAAAGCTACCACCCATGGCTCCTTATGGTGAAAATACTAAAGTTTGTTGTGCATTGGCAACCCTCAGTTCACCCCTTTCTGATTAGATACAAGGTTTTCTGGTATGCTATACCCCTGGTATTCTGACTTGCGTTTTTGGTGTCCTCTCACTCAGGTGGCAGTCTAGTTTTAAATTAAATAGCTGGATTTATGACAATTGGGAAGGATGAGTCGTTTCTAATTATGCAGCTTGCTTACTTCAAAGCTTAACAGATGTGGAGAACCGGAGCAATGGATCTACTTAATGCAAAGACAGGGTTGCTAAGTTCATTGGGGGATCATAGTGCCCCAAGATGCATATGACCCTAGCGCTTAAGAAAGCGATGTCATTTATGGCAATCAAGAAAAATTCTACTTGATGTATAAAGGACACATAAGACGGATTCTAATGTTGTTGTACACCTGGCTAAATGACTTTTCATGGATATTTATGCCACTCAGTAAAAGAGTAAGAAACCAAGAGGGAAGAATCCAAAGCAGTTAAACACCAATTATTAAAAGAACTCAATTGTAACAAATGTTATAAACTAGGCACTTTTGGCGTTATTGTCTAATGAATGCTATTGAAAACAAGTTTACCTGAGATAAAAAATATTACTGATATGGTGAACTGGGTAAATCTGAATTCACGAGAAGAGGATGTATGAAATAATAATTTAGCTAGTGCATATAAACACATATTAGGGCACCAGACAATAGCAGTAATTGTCAAGGCTTCAATTACATGGAACTGACAGAAATGAGTCAAGTACCACTTATTTGGCAAATAAAATAAAGCCTATGATGATCATTGAAAATAAAGAGGATGACCATATTGTTATGAATCTTTAAAGAACATTGAGACACTAAAATAGAATATCTTCAATTTTGTGGTCAGAATTTGAAGCGCTGAAGGAGTTTGAGTATTCACTATGTCGTTCTAAATACTGGAAAATAGTTAAGAAAGAGTGCAATAAAAAATCAAAGTTGTGATAAAGAAAGTTAACGGTTGTCTGTCCTTGTCACTGGCACACCAGTCAACATCATGTCCTCCACCCTCTTGAAGAAGTAGAATATTATACCTTACATTGATTACAAATTGTTTTATAGAAAAGGTGGACAGACACACCAAATGACATAGTAGCCAACACCAATATTTCTTTACATTTTGTACGAAAGGTTTAACAGACCTACAAGTAGTTTTAAGAAATGGTCACCACGACTTACTGATTTAAGTGAAGCTTATCTTAAGTTTTGCGCAAAATATCAATTTACTAATGGCAAAGTGAATATACTCAACTAAAAAACTGTCACCCATGTTAAAAGAAGATGGTAAGTAGCAAACATTAAGCATGTCTAATGGTAATGGAACAGTATCTATCATATACCTTATACTCTCAACTACAAGATTGTAAAGTAACTACCAGACACAGTCAGTGCAGAAGAAGGTCTACCTTTAAACATTATTAAGACTGTAGACATTTTTTCTGGTAAACAGTAATTATGCCACTTTTAATCAACTTAAGGCTACCTATAATTACAATATTTGAAGTCTTCAGAAATGATGCGAACAGAGAGAAAAAGCCATAAGCCTTTTCTAAGTTATTTTAATTCAAGCTTCGCGATTAAGTTGAAATAACCTTGGGGAACATCAAAAACAGATATTCAAGTAAAAAAGACAAGACATCACCTAAGCGAGACTATTGAGTTTTGATAACATAGAATCAGTATATGCCATAGGATGCTTTGAAAAGCCAGGATTTGATAGAGTAGCAACAAGGTGCATAAGAAGTTTAATGAAACACTGGATGACTCTAAAATTATCTTAAGTACAGTATGAAAAAATTTTGAGACACAAAAAGGAGAAGTCCATCGCATGGCCATTAGATAAGTTATCACTTCATGTCAGGGTGGCTTCTAAATATATGACTGGGAATCTAAACTGGGTGTGTCGAGATTTTAGCCAGATGGGTCTACCATTAGTATCAGAATTAGGGGTCTCTTTAGTTGGGTATGATTGCAGGGTAATCTCCTAGTTTGATACTATTTAATGTTATAATTATAAAAGATTTTAGGTTTGGAAGAATCTGAGTTTGCCACCAAAGATCCAATTCAAGGATTATTTTGGGAGTTTACAGTGGAATGCTAATGAATCATTTATGAATTGTCCAAAAAATTGTTCCGCTGATTAATTCAGAATACCAGAGACTCATGTTGAGGATGGTATAAGTTCTATTTAAATATGAATTTATATACAATCAACGAGTGACTCATGCCAAGGATGGATTGTCCTAGTTTAATATTTAATAATCAGATGAGAAAAATTGGAAGGGAATCACTATGAAGAATGAATTGACGATCTGATAAAGTTTCTGGCCTGGATGGCTGAAGGGTTTCAGAGGCGCAGTAGCCTAGGATTAATAGTTATTCCCTCTAAATAAACACCTCTTTTTCGCCCATTTAACTTTAGTTTTTAGTAGTTTTTTGGCTAGGTTGAGAGTAAATGGGATTGGATATCCCTGATGTTGATGAAAGGTGATGCGCCTGGATTGGCTGGCGCTGCCAGCTCCAATACCATCCATGAGGAGGAACGTGATAGAACCTGGCCACCAGCCACCAACGATGACACTGCTGGCCTTCAACCCTGTGGGGTGTAGCGCAGGAGTGCCTTGGCTGCCCAGGATGGGGGCAGGACTCGGCGGGGCATGCCAAGATGGGTTAGAAAAGGGTCAGGATGGTGGAGCAGCATGTGAGTGCCTTGCCACCCAGGAAGGGGGCAGGACTCGCCAGGGCACGTCACAGGCCCTGGGGCTAAGGTGAAGTCGTTGGTCTGCTGTGTTGGTGGGTTGGACGCAGTTTCCAATGGGGTGGTACGCCTAGGAAGGTGAAAATGGCAAAGGATCAACCAGTCTTCATACTGTTGGCCTGGCACACTAGTGGAGACCACAATTAATTTTGTGATAGGTTGTGTTAATGATCAGGTGAAACCCAGAATGCAAGAGACTCAGAGTGTTTTATTAAGACTTGTGAGGGGAGTTTTAGGGGTATATTGAGGAGAAAAATATTTAAACAATTATCAAAACCCCTTAACAAACATCCAAAGGGGTGATTTAGGGCAACAGCGGGTCTTGTGGGGGCAACTAGAGGTGAGAGAGGCAGGGAGAACAACAACCCCTACAGATTTGTGATTGTAGATATTTTGATTGAAACAGATTAAAATAATGGAAGTACACCTCTTGGATGGATCGCTCCAAATAAGGAATGTATCAGCAAGAAAAATTTAAAATTGCAGGTATGTGAGGTGTGTTAATTAGATCAGAAATTATAATTGAGATATATGTTTTAGTAAGTTAAACCAGAGAATGAAAAGTTTCTGGACTGCTGGATTGTAACAACTTCTTCAAGGTTATATTATCAATTGTGGACGGCGGCATGATGCAGTTCTCTCTTTCAGTTCTAAGCATCACATTTTAGAAAGTAAAGTCTAATTGAAATTTAGCTCCACTTGTCATATTCTGGTGCTTTACCCAAAAATAAACCTTTTGACAACCAACAGATTGGGACAATTATCCTTCCAATGCTTGAGCTAATACTCTAATTCTTTAATTAAAGCCTATTATAACTACAAGGCTCAGGCCAATTAACTTAATGTCAATTCAATCCAATTATTTTATCAAAAGCTCAGGCCAAATACACTCGCACATTTGGGCCAATTATCACTGCACCAAAACTCAGCGATTAGTCCCAACTAATCAGTACTGAGATTATATTCAGCATGAGAAATCATTCAGGATTGACCCAAAGATAATGTCTACAAATCCCATGGACAAATAGATGTTAAACGTAAGCAATTTCCCTCCCTATGGTGAGCTTGGTGTGTCAATCCTCATAATTGGCATAATAGAACTTGCACATGGACCATACAAATGGGAGTACTTAGTGCTATCGAGAGGGCCAGTTAACATCCCAATTAGGGAGTCATTTTTGTCAGCTGTATGACGAAAACAAAAATTGAGCTGGTCCTAAGAATGATTTCCCGCCTATGGCAAATTTTTTATGTTGGTCCACATAATTAGCTTGATAGCACTTACACATGAACTGTTCAAGTGGGAGTACCTAGTGCTATCAATAAAGGCCTGCTGACATCCCAATTAAGGGTGAATCATTTATTTAAATTAATGCCAAAACTTCCCAGAATTCATATCCATCAGCTGTATAAAAAAGCTCATAATGAGATGATCCTAAGACAATTTTGCATTCTCGTTGTTGCAATACTCATCCCTGAAATCATCCTGAATATGAGAGTATCTTGCCACCAATAAACCTAAAAATAGGTCATAGTCATATCAGGTCAAGGGCCGAACTGAGGTGGAAAATAATCTGCTGAAATTGCATGCTCAAAGGTGGCCATGTGATGCCCTAGAGGTATAGTACTGGCGCCTGGCAAAATTATTTCTATTGAATAATATTCTTAGAAATAAAAATATATTATATTCATCTCTTTTCTTGTTTTTTATCTGACTCTCTTTTAAAGAGAGCCAATAATCTGGAATTATGGAATCCACAGCTTATAACTGTACCTTCCTTGGTTAAAGTTCATGAAAAAGGGAAAACTGAGCCCAATATAAACCTGAAGAGTCAGGGTTATTTGACATGCCAAGAGAGTTGCTGAATGGTCTAAATACTGTAAGCCTTAGGCAAAATTGAGGATCGTTCAGCTTAATCTTCAACCTGATTAAGTGTGCAGGATTTTCTATCAAGTGAACGATCCTTAGATTTTAACAACTGGTGCTCACTCAAAATTGGTGACACTCTCTGAAATGAATTAAGACAACCAGTTCCTGTAAGATTCAGCCTGATGAGAAAGCAACAACAAGATGGAAACTAGTGACAAGAAAATATCAGATTATTTTAATACCAGCCGCCAAGGCTCTGATGTGTATAACTCCTGCTTACTGGATCTTATCACAGTGAGGGGAGCTCATGCAGATGCAACCAGCCCGATTGATCTTACATCTGCAAGCGTAAAAGCTATGCTGGAAATCCTATATCAGGGTTTTAGGATTGGTTTCTCACAAATCGATCCCTCCTTTGGCCTATTCTACTACCTTAAGGATCAGGTTCTCAAGATGAAGATATATATGAAGTACCACAATGAAACCATAGCATCTCTTTCCAAACATCTCACAGACAGCCAAGAAACTAACGAATTCCTGGCCAACTTTATCCAAACCTCAACTAAGCATACCCAGAAAATTATTGCTAGACAAAATATGGAAATCACAGAAATCTACCACGTAGAAGGGGAGGAACAATCTCCCCAAAATGCTCTACTGAACAAATTAAATTCCAGTTTCATTGAAGTCTGAAAAGCAATTGTGGATAATATGGGATTTGCCAATGAATCTCATGGGAGATTAAACACACTTGAGGAGCTATTATATGAAGGAGTCCTGAAGATAGCTGCAGAAGTTCTTGCTCACCATGGGCTATTTCATGAATGGGTACAAAACATGAATACCCGCTGTCAAAAACTGGAAACATATTCTGATTTCATATTATCTCAGTCGTAACAACTCAATATTCATGCCACTTTGGGCCAAAGAAGACAAGAACTTAAATTCAAAGAACGTTGATTTCTAAAATTATGTTTGGGCTGAGCTGGATATTTTGAAAAAAAGCATCTAAGACCTTGCAGCATTAGCAGCCGTCCCAGATAGGGACAATGATGATACTTGATCAAAGAGGAATTTTCAAAAATTTGGACTGCTGTGTCACAATTGCAGGCCAGAAATAATGAAATTACTCAGGAGAGTTGGGAAATTAAAAAGCAATTATTAATTGTAAATTTCTGAGTAGAGAGTATGGCTGAAAATATTAAAAGCATAATGACCAATAAAGCTATATCTAAAGAGGGATATGGCAACCTTAAAAAAGGATTTAAAATACCTCAAACACCAAATCTGCCAGTGCTCACCCAGCCTTGACAAAAAAAGGGAAAAGGCTATGCTCATTTGGCCAAAAAACAGTTTGGAAAAAACAACTAGGGCTGAATTCAAGCATCGGAAGCCAGTGGTTTGGAGGAATATCATAAATTGAATTATTGGAAATTGACACTGATGCAGAAACCATTACTACAAACATCCATCATATGTCTAGGGTTCTAGTATCAATCCTGACTCCAGATACTCCCCAATGGGAACGCGGGCCAATTCTAAATGATGAAACACCAAGATGTTCATGAAAAAGTACAACCCTATGCCCAAAACAGGGCGAGATAACTTTAAACTGCTGAACTTACCAAAGTTTAATAATGATGGGAATGTTTACTTTTTCCTCAAGTTATTTAAAAGCAATGTGGGGAGCATCAGACTATGCAATAAAACCAGCACTAATCAGATCACTTGATGCCCATAGCTGTGACCTTGTTATGCCCTTTTGGGTGATGATTGGTCTAATAAAGATGCAAAAATTGCAGTGATAAAACAATTTGGAAGGCCTGGAAAAATAGAGGCCAAAAAAAGAGCTTCATAATAATGAATTCAAGCAGAATAAGACTATTAGTACTTTGAGGACAGCTTTTTCCATGAGGCACAAGTCTTGCTTGGGCTCACTGCAATGGCTAAATTGATGCTAAGAATGCAATTGAACATGCAGTCATGCCCTACCATAAATCGCACCATGTCATGATACCTGCGTTCAATGGAGAAATGGAAACCCAAGATCTTACCAATTATTTAAGTAGCTGTTCCCACAGTTTTGACAACCCTAATCAGCTCAACTCCATGTAAAATTCCTAAGAAGGTTCAATAAGCTGGATGAGCAAAAAAAATATAAAATATTAGCATTGTGAGATAAAAATAAAATAATTAGAGTAAATAAAAAAAGAAAAGAAAATAAAATAATATAAATAAAATAAAAAAAGTAGAAAAACTAAAATAATAAGATATACATCATATCTAATTAATACTTTATTTTGCACTCGAGGATGGGGAGGATCCAGCTCATGATTCGTCAGCAATTAGGGCTGAAGTTAAGGCTATGCACTTGGGACACTCTATCAACAATCTGGGCTGAAATTAACAAATGACAATCAATGAAGGCTAATCAGGAATCATAGGAATTATGTTTGAGTCAAGTGAGTGAAAATTGAGATTCTAGTGGTTGACCTGTAAATAAATCCTATGACGACAAACAGATTAGGCTGATTATTCTTATAATACTCATACTAATACTCTAACTCTTAACTTAAAGCCTATTGAAACTACAAGGCTTGTGCTGATTAACTCAACATCAATTCAATCCAATTATGCTATTAAAAGCTCAGGAAAAATACACTCACACATTTGGGCCAAATAGTGCTGTACCAAAACTTGGTAATTAGTCCCAACTAATTCGGTACTGAGATTATATTCAGCATGAGAAATCATTCAGGGTTGACCCAAAGATAATGTCTACAAATCTCATGGACAAATAGATATTAAATGTAATCAATTCCCTCCCTATGGCAAACTTTTCTGTCAATCCTTATAATTGGCACAATAGCACTTGCGCATGGACCACCCAAATGGGAGTATATAGCTCTATCAAGAGGGTAAGTTAAACTCTCAATTATGGAGTTGTTTCTATCAGCTGTATGACAAGAATACAAATTTAGCTGGTACTAAGAATAATTTCCTGCCTATGGCGAATTTTGTATGTCATTCTGCATAATCAGCATGATAGCACTTGCACATGGACTGTCATAGCTTAAAGATGACATCATAATTGGGACCAACGTTAAAAACAAAGCTGCATGTCAGGAGGCTAAGAAGTTGAAGTTGGCAGACCTCCTTGACCTCAAGAATACCTTAGATCAACGCTGGGTTAAGGCGAGGGATAGTCAGGTTAGTCCTAAGGATGCAAGAGAAGTTTGGCCCTGTATAACAGCAGGGACTTTTTAACAAACTAGATTTTCAATTAATGAAAACGGTTTGCTTTGGTTTCTTGGTGAACGGGGCTCAGAACCCGTTTGCTTTTTGAAATTTTTAGCTCAAGTTAACCTTTTTTACAATCAAAAGCCTGAGTTCAGCTAATTACCAAGTACAGTTTATTACCTGATGGAAGTGTGCGCCTATTGGTGCACCTCAGCTTAGACCCACTTCTCTCAATTGATTGTTTGCCCTAATTAACTTAAATCATATTACTCAAGACTAATCTCCCTCATTGGTTGATTTCCCTTATAATAAAACCCCACGCTTGTACACCTTTTATATATGTTATTTTGGACAAACCGATGTGCAGACCTCTTTGAGGTAATCTTGTGCAACATCAAAAAGTTAATTGTAACAACTGTAAATCTTTTTGCCTTTGCACCATTGGGCCGCCCTGGTTTCCTCCAACCTGGGTCGCCTATATGCTCCAAATATGAGCACCGCGTGGTTCTATTTTGGATGTTTCATCTACTGGTAACTATCCTCAAACTAAGTTACCGCAGTTTAACACCTTCTGCGGGGCTCTAGTAAATTTACTAATGACTAGCATCCTGGCGTTGGCTTTGTGCACCAAGCACTACCACGCTGGTAACAGGAGAGTTATAGACACTCTCCTTATATTATTAAACCAACAACTTTACTTTATGTGCATAAACTTTTTCTGTATGGGTCTTTCAAAAAGTGCAAACGGTGAGCGCCAGCTGTTGGTCACAGACGCAGTGGGGCTCACCATTGTTTACTCTTTTTACCTAAGGTTAGAGCATCTCTGCATTATTTTTTCTACCTCTAACTGGAAGTTAATCACCCTTCTTGCTCGTAAGCAGTGGATATGGATGCTTCGCAGTTTGAGAGTCAAGGCTTTCCAACTTTCCACCAAAAATAGTAAAATCAATTCAAATGAACTTGGCTTTCCTGGGCACCACATTTGGATGGTGCAGGCGGTATCCTCAAAGATGGGCCTGGGATGATGGCCTTAGATAACGTCAAAAAAACCATTGCCAAAATGAGAATAGGGTCTTCAAAACCAAAAAACGCGTTTCTAATGGCGTCGCCATATATACAACCAAGCCATATTAACTCCCCTATGGCTCAGATATGGGCCCTATTTCTATGTATCAAATTACTTCAGAGAACCCACGCTTGACTACCACAATGATCCGCGAAACTCAGGAGGAGAAGAAACTACTATTGCAATATAAAAACGTCTATGAAGTTGCTGAAGATATGGTGGAATATTTGGCTTCAGTAGTAAGAGTGGTCAATTATCCCTCTCAGTTCTTTGATGCAGAAATGTACCCTGAGGTCAGGTAGAACCTGAAGAAGAGTTTGGTGGTGAAGTGTTGGCGTTGTCTGCTTTTAATAAAGATCATTCAGGATATTTTTTGCTAACTGCTACCCTTTAATCCCCTTCAGGTAAGATTAGCACTACTATCTTGGTGGATACTGGAGCCTCTGAAAATGTTATTAACCAGGACCTGGCCAACTACCTTGAGCTTAGTTACTTGCCAGGTGGTATGGTTAGGGGAGGGGCTCTTCAAGGTATTCCCACACTGAAGGTACAAGAGTTAGTGGATTATCAATCAGGCAAGTATCTTTTTACAGACCGTTTCCAAACTATCAAAAACCTTATGTCTTCATTATATGGGAGTAGAAATGGGGGCGAAAGTTTGACGTCAGGACCAACTTGAGAGACAATAACCTATCCATAGCATTAAAGAATGTTCATACATAAATTGTTCCTTTGTCTGATGATACCTTACAGAGTGATTTGCCCCACTGTCCCAAAATCCATACCCTCAGTCTCGCTCCATTGTTGAAGCCCTCACTGGAGGTACCTTTACTTTCTTATTTGGAGGGTTGAATCTTCGTTTGATGCGGCTTCACCCAATAAATTAACTGCTCATTCAGAGTTTGATTATGAGTTTAACTCAAGTTGTTTTGGTGCATATATCTTCCCCGATTTACCCTTTGTCTATACTGGAGGAATCAGCATTAGATGTGTGGGTTAAGGAGCAGTTACCCAACGGCGCGATTTTTCAGCGTACCTCCCCTGTTTGCTCCCCACTTCTCTTTGTGAAGAAAGCCGACGGAACTGTATGCCATTGCTAGATTATGTGAACCTAAACAATGTTACTGTACCAGATCTCCATCTCATCCTTTTTGATTCACAGGTTTCGCACTATGTGGATAATGCTAATGTCTTCTATAAACTGGATTGCCTAAATGTGTTCAATCAGATCCTGATTAAGAAGGGAAAGGAATGGTTAACCACATTCCATACCAAAAAAGGGATTTTACTTGTTTTTATTCATGCCCTTTGGGCTTAAGAATGCCCTTGATTTTTTTCTTTGCCACATTGATGCAGCTTTGGTGAACTTGCTGAGGTATGCGCGGTTGCCTACTTGGATGATATTATGGTGCTTTTTCTGATTATGATTCCCATACAGTACACTTTCAGCAAGTGGTGGAGAGGTTAAAGGCAGCCAGCCTTACTGTAAGTCCTGTAGAACGCCCTCTGGCCATTGATAGGGCCATCTTCCCATTTCCAAGTAAGAAGACACTGAAGAGGATGGTGGCACCCCTCGTTACTCAGGGCGATCTCGCTCACGTAGTAGACAAGTGCTGGGTAACAGCTCTTCTGCTTTAGATCCCACCCCAGTACCCACACTTACCTCGGTAGAACTGTTATGGGGAATCTGCAATATTTGCACCAAGATTGTTGAATTGAGATCAACCAAATTTAATTTGAGGGGTAATCTGGCCAATGCATGGATCTCAAATGGGCGGAAAAGCATGAAGTCTGAGTTATCAGCCAGAACACCCAATGGTTCCAATTTGTTTAATGGGTCAATTGAACAAACCCCCTCCCTACCAAAGTCATTGAGGATCATCCTCGATGGGCAGGCTATAGCTTTGGACGCCATTGACAAGGGTTCAAAGCCCCCATTGATAATTTGGGCATTGCAGCCAATGTGATGTCACTGACTGAACGAATGGCCCAGTGACTGAGCACAGGCGGGTTGGGCATCCTGAACCTGTTCCCAACCAAATGGACCCATCCCTATATGGGGTAGCCTTGGGGGATTCCTGTCGCTTGTCAGGCCAAACACTGTCACACCAACCATCGGAAATGTAGCTGAGCCTTGGTTTGGACATTCAAGGTTGAACTGACAGTGACTCGGCCCACCGCCAAATTTTTGATGTCAGTTCTCAAGGAACAAACCCGCCCATTCCTGAATAATTCGCCAGTTAGGTCAAAATTGATGGTTCCAATCCCAGCTTATCACTACTCCAATTGACCACTATTTAATCAGTTGCATAGCACTGAGAAAGTTGTTGTTCAATTTTCTTCCTTTTTCTTCATTAAAAATTTTGCCAAAAAACCAAACAATTTTTTATTATATTTTTCCTTTTGACCGCATCCCTGATGGCGTTTCCCTAGTGGCCTGTCAGTCTGTATATTGGATGGGCTCTACCAGTACTCTTGGTCACTATGGCCCCCTTCATCGTAAATTGGATTCAGCGAGTCTGATACTTTTGGCTCTACAACCCCGTCATCGCGAACTTCCAGTACCAGTACATGGGAATTTTGTGGCCTTACGTCCACCAATTGCAAGAGAGAATCCTTCTCCTTGCCGCCCTGGTTGAAATGACCCCATATGCTGAGAAACTCATCAAAACAATCTCTGTGATCTCACCCCCTGCAGCAAGGCCCCCTGGGTCAGGAGTGGGCTCACTGTGGTTTGGCGTCGGGATCATACTCACCGTTGTGCTGCACCAACAATTCATCATTTCCCAATGCCCAGCTCCATATCAAGTCATTTGGTTGGCAATGCCTCTGGCATTCTGGCTTGCTTTTTGGGTGCTTACGCATTCTGACTGGCAGGCTGGTCTAAACTTTTTCTGCCATTTCCATGACACTTGCGCTGAATATCATCAAGTGTAAATTTTTCAAGTCCCAGGTCACCTTTCTGGGTGACGTCGTTTTATAAGGACACATGACAACTCCAGATAAAGAGAAGGAAATTCTTGAGTGGCCTAACCCAACTTCAGTCAAAGAATTGAGGAGTTTTTTGGGGACGTGTACGTTCCTCAGGAAGTTTACACTTAACCTGTCTGAGGTGGTGGCGCCCTTATATGAGGCAAGTGGTGCAAAAGTGCTTAAGTGGTCCCCCTTTATGGAGGGAACTTCTAAGCAATAAAGTGCACCCTGTTGACTATGTCCATCCTTCAGCATGTAGATCATGTTAAGGAGTTCATTGTATCTACTGATTCCTCCAACTTCGCCATAGCGGCTGTCTTATTACAAGTAGGTGAAGACTGTATAGAGCATCCGGTAGGATATCTTTCTAGAAAGATATCTCTGCGTGAGTTAAACTACGCCGCTTATGAAAAAGAGTTATTAGCAGTGGTGGAGGTGTTAACTTGTTGGCGCCATCGCTTGAATTGCTCTTCCCAACCTTTCTGTGTATTTACAGATTACCATGCCTTACTTTACTACCGTGTACATCATGTCTTAATTCCACGGCATCACCATTGGCATGAGACCCTTGCCCAATTGGCATTTCTTATGAGTCTACCAAGGGCAAGGAGAATGGTTTGGCGGACGCTTTGAGCCGCAATCCTGCATTAGCTTCTCAATATAAAGAAGGTAGAGGTTCATAATACCCAGATGATGATTCCACTGGGTAAGATGGTGTCTCAACTTCCCTCTTGCCCAGCCAACAGGCCCGCACTCACTCCTCTGAAAATGCGGAGGAGTATAGTATGTTTAGAAAGGTAGTCCTTTCTCAGCCATTCTCAGCCAAATATATGATAATCCTTGCTAAGAGAGTATTGGTTCAGGAGGATCTAACAAGGGATTATCACGTAATGGGTGAGATGCTGTGGTTTCAGGGGAGCCTATTGGTTCCTGATGGGACACTTATCCTGGAAATCATCTGGGACCATCATGACGGAATCACCGTTGGCCATCCTGGAAAAGCAAAAACTTTGGAGCTAATTCGACGCACATACAATTGAAAGGGCTTATCTGCGCAGGTGGGCAGGTATTGTAAAGAGTGCTTGATCTTCAATCAAATGAAACCAAATTGACAAGCACTAGCGGGGCTTTTGGTACCAGTTCAAAATGCTGAAGGGCCTTAACTTCCCTATCAGTAGATTTCATTGTGGAATTACCTGTCCCTGATGGTTATGATGCCATCATGGTAGCGGTGTACCGTTTTACAAAGTTCGCCCAATTTATCCCTTACAGAACCACAGTCACCGCGGCTGAGATGGCTAGGCTTTTTGTTATTAATGTGTTCACTCTTCTTAGGGTCCCCCAAGAAATTAATAGTGATTGGGGTCACAAGTTTACCTCAGTCTTTTGGAAAGAGTTGTGTAAGACTCTTCAGATTAGCCCCTGCATTCAACTGCCTATCATTACCAATCAAATGGGCAGACTGAACAAGTGAACCAGTGCTTAGAACAGTTTCTATGGTGTTACACTTCCACGAATCATTTAGATTGGGTACCTCACCTTTCTATGGCCAAGTTTAGTTACAACAACACTTTACATTCTTTGATCAGTTGTTCTCCAATTTTTGCCAGCCATGGCTTTAACCCCACCTCTAAAATGGAGCCCAGCTGTGGGTCTAAAGTTGAAGCATGGTGGACTTTGCCTAGACAATCAAGAAGGTCCACCAGGGGGTTTCCACAAGTTTGAAAGCGTCCATGCAATTATATAAGGAGAACACTGATGGTAAGAGATGAGTGAGTCCAGTTTACAAAGAAAGCGATCTCGTGATTCTTGATGCTTGAAACATTCCTATCAAGCAGCCATGCAAAAAGCTGGGACCAAAGAGTATTGCCCTTACCACGTTGTTAGAAAGGTGAGCCACGCTTCATACCAGTTAGACTTCCCTTTTCATTTTAGATATTTTCTGTCTTTCATGAGAGTAAATTGACGCTGTTTGAGGGCCCCACCAGAGACTCCTGAGGCTTATCTCGTGAATGGGACGTCGCAGTGGAAGGTGGAGAAAATAGTATCCTCCTGCAGAGCAAAAAGAAGACTTGATTACCTGGTTTACTGGAAGGGATTTGATGCAGCGGAAAACAGTTGGGTACCAGCGCACAACTGTGCACATGCCTAAGACCTGATTGACGTTTTTCACAAGCATTTTCCTCAGGCCGCCAGACCTCATCAAAGCAAATTGTTGCTTCAATGAAATTTGCCCCAGCCCACAAGTACTTTTCCCTGGCGCAAGCCCCTGGAGGGGGGATGGAGTTTAAAAAGGATGAGAGGTTAATGTCATGGTTTAAATATGACATCATAATTGGGACCAACGTTAAGAACAAAGATGCATTTCAGGAGGCCAAGAAGGTGAAGTTGGCAGGCCTCTCTGACCTTAAGCATACCTTAGATAAACGCTAGGTTAAGGAGGGGTATGGCCAGGTTGGTCCTAAGGATGCAAGAGAAGTTTGGCCTTGTATAACAACTGGGGCGTTAAAACGAACTAGCTTTGCAATTAATGAAATAGTGTACTTAGATTCTCAGTGAACGAGGTCTCAAACCCATTTAATTTTTAAAATTTCCATCACGGGTCATCCTCTCTTACATTCAATAACACAATTTTGGTCAATTAAAAAGTACAGTTTATTACCTGATGGAAGCGTGCGCCTATTGGTGCACCTCAGCTTAGACCCACTTCTCTCAATTGATTGTTTGCCTGAATTACCTTAAATCCCGTTTCTCAAGACCAATCTATATCATTAATTGACTTCCCTTATAAATAAACCCTTCGCTAGTACGCCTTTTATATATGTTATCTTGGACAAACCTTTGCGCAGACCTCTTTGAGGAGGTCTCATGCAACATCAACCAATTATTAGTAACAAATGTAAATCTTTCCGTTTTTGCACCATTGAGCCTTGGTTCCCTCCAACCTGGGTCGCCTATACGCCTCAAATATGAGCACTGCTTGGTTCTATTTTGGGTTTTTTATCTTCTAATAACTATCCTCAAACTAATTTACTACAGCTTTATCATCCTCTGTGGGCTCTAATAATTTTACTACTAATGACAGCTTACTTGAGTTGGCCCTGTGCACCAAGCACTACCACGCTGGTAATGGAAGAGTTATAGACACTCCCCTTACATGGACTACCCAAATGAGAGTTCATAGTGCTATCAAGAGAGGCCTGCCGACGTCCCAATTAAGGTTGCATCATTTATTTAAATCAGTGTTAAAATTTCCCAAAATTCCTATTTCATCAGCAGTATGATAAAACTCATATCAAGATGATCCTAAGACAATTTTGCATGCTTGTTGTTGCGATTCTCATCCTTGAAGTCCTCCCAAATAGAGAATATTATGTTACTAATAAACCTAGCAATAGGTCATATTAAATCAGTTTAAGAACCAAACTGAGGTGAAAAATAATCTGTTGAAATTGCATGCTCAAATGTGGCCTGGAGATGCCCTAGAAGTATAAATACTGGTGCCAGGCCTAATATTTTTTTCAAATAATGTTCTTATAATATTTTATCTAATCTCTTTTTCTGGTTTTTATCTGAATCTCCTTAAAGAGTGTTGATAATCTGGAATCATGTAATCCACAGCTTGTAACTGTACATGGCTTGGTTGAAGTTCCAGATTACAAAGAGAAAATTGAGCCGAAATTCAACCAGAAAAGTCAGGGTTATTTGAACATGCCAAATGAGTTTCAAAACGTTCTAAATACTGTAAGCCACAGGCGAAATTGAGGATCATTCAGACAAACTTCAGTCTGATTAAGCGTGCAGAATTTTAGGTATCAATTGGGCGAACCTCAGATCATAATCACCACTAATGAGATTTTCTAAAACTTTTAGCAGTAATGGTGGGAAATCATGCAAAAGTACTTTCAACTTGACTAGATAAGCCAAAACTCCAAAGCATTAGAACCCTCGGTTGCCAACCTCAATGTCATCCAGTGTTACCTGCTCTCAATCAGCAGCTGCAAAGATAGCCTTCTCTGAATATATGGCCATTTTACTAAACGTCAGCTTACCAGTTCGCATCTCTGAACCCTGCATGCCCACGCGATCAGTGTGCACTACATCTCAATAACCTTCTGAGCCCCCTCCTACTATAGAGAACACCGCCCAGGCAGTATAATCACATCATAGCAATAAGATGCACCTCAGCCCTTCCAGGAACTCTCTTCACCATTTGAGTTGGATGTTTCAACCCCTCTTACTATCACTAATGTTGAATTTCTAAATTTCAACATGAGAGGCTATTCCCCAACAGTCTAATCATTAAAACATCGCCCACAATGTGGGTCAGCTGACCAATCTGGTTCTCAGATTACTAAAATTGGGCCATCCTAATTTGCTCAGTGAAAAAATTACAGGATTGCAAACCAGTGCTTTGTACCAGTTCCAATATCAACTGTCCCATTTAAACCCCTTAAACGGCTCTTATCATGTTATCACTTACTCATCCTAAGCTGAAAATGATGGATGTTACAATGGAGATTTTAACACATGAATCACACAAAAAAATCGGGTCAATTTTTGAAGCAATAATTTGAGCTGTTATGAATTAGTACTTCTCCCCAATTGGCTTAAGAGAACTCTGATCTGAATGGATCAAACAAAACTGGGATTATCAAGAAACTGCCCCAGCGCTAGTCAACATCAACAACCCCTGAATTGTGCCAGAAGACATTAAAATTCACAAATTTTCTCTCACCACCTACTCAAATTATATTTGAATTTCAGCTCAAAGAAGCATAAGTGCACCAAGGGGCTACTTGGGCTTGGCAAAAACCCCTTGAAACAGTAACACTGAAAGATGATCCCCATGAAGCAGCATTTATTGCTGCTGATAAGAAATGGTCAGAAATTAGAGCGCAAAAATTTTCATCTGTGACGGACAACAACTTCTAATAGTTGCTTGGCATTGTTTATAAGGCTACAATCTGAGCCCAAGAACAAGAGATTGCATCACAGTTTAAAGTCACAGATCGTGTGTCTACACTGGTATCTTAGAAGGAACAGCACTAATAAAGAGAGTCCTAACTAGATAGCCACAGAAAGGTTTCGTCCCTAAGGAGCAGCAGCATATAAGCAATACACTTTTGAGCTCTTAGGTGATCCTCACGACGTCCATAGTGCCAATTTTTGAGTTTCCAAAATGAAGATGATTTTAATATTTGCAAATTTAATTCAAAATTTGAGGATTTTAATAGGGAAATTTATATTTAGAATATGAATTAAATATCATTTAACTGCTGCTGAGATTATATATAGGGATGGCAGCTTGGATGCTACCATGAATTTTGCGGGGTTAGAGGGTAATACACCGGATTTTGAGGCCTTTGGAATTACTCTAGCCTCTTCAGTAAATTTCCAGAATGCTAAGTAGATTCTCAAGGCGTCAGATGAGTTTTCTCACATTTTATCTTTTGCATTCTACTCTATTTCGCCTTTCTCTTGGCTTGTCTAATTAACTGTACTTTTCCAAGGTTTCATGAATTGATAAACCTCTCTAGTAAACACTTCTGAGCGCTGAGTGGATTATAGAGGCGTTCAATGAATTTTCTCACATTCAATTCCAAAAAAATTAGTATTTTCTTTTTCTCCCAATTTGCTTGATTTTTGAGGTTTTTTCTATAGTTTCTGAATTTGCTACAACCTCTTCATAAACTCTTCTGAACGCTGAGTAGATTCTTGAGGCTTTGGATTAGTTTTTAATTTTGAGTTAATCAAAATCCACCCCAACTTTGATCTTCTCAATTTCAAAATTTTTCCACCAATCAGAGCTAAATGTTAAATTTAACATTTGAATTTCTCTATCTACCTGTTTTTTTTCTGCCATTAGGATAGCTAATTAAGTACTTCATATCCCTATAAAAAGGTATGGAGGTAATGTGGCATCTGGCTAAGAATTGATCATCACACCACCCCCATTTAACCCTCTCCTGTACAATTTGCCCTTACTATGGGCACATACTGTTGAGTACTACACAGAGGATTACTTCTCATACTTTAAAACAATTTTTAAAGACATTTCCTAATTAGAACTACTATTCATGAATTATTAATGTTTACTATATAATGTGGGATTACTGAAGCTTCCCATGCTGACCATGCTGTCACCCTTCAAGTTGTTATTGCACATGGGTCACTCTGAATCTCAATCACACACGCTCACCTGAAAAGTCTCATGGGTTACGTTTTCCAACCTCCTAACAATTATTAATCCTTAATCACTAAAGCAGGCGCTCCATTGTCGTTTATTGGAATTTTGGTCTGTACTCACAGTAGACTTTAGTGTTCCCTCATACTATGCTCCCACTCATAAAGCACGCCTGGAAAGGGCATCATTTATCGCTCTCTTATGGTGGCTTACAATATAGAGGTAATTCCTCATGTGGAAATGATTGGAACCTGCCAAGAGATCTTCTTTGTTGACCCTGACCAAGTGCACCCTCGTTATTCATGGTGTAAGCCTTTAAATACTGTATAATGGCTGCAAGTCTTGAAAACAAGCCCACTCAGCCTTTTCTCAGGGGCCTAAACTAGAAATAAAGTTCCCACATGGCTGCAATAGAAAACCACAGCCCACACAATTGGTTCCAGTTCAGGATCTTACCTCTGAAGCCCTTCGTTGTGCAATTGAAACTGCAGTGTTAACAGTAGGCTCAAACATTCTTAAGATCCAAGCCCCTCTCCCAGTGGGCACGTCCTCCATTTTCCAGAGTCAATACCCTTTCCTTCCAAGCGAAAGGCACCCCCCACAAGGTGGCCATCATCAGCCATTCCTACCCAGCGCTCCAATGCACCACCATTAGTCTCCACTAGCACTCTACTGCACCAAACAGGAGCTTATAATGCAGCTCAGCCCACTAATTTGACCGACAATTTACAACCTGTGGCAGAAAAAAACAACTCAAAGAGCCCTACTCCCCTAAACCTCACATCTTACAAAGCTCCTTTGCAGTGTTGGAGGATGAAAGTATGGACTCAGACTCGTCTAATGGGGAAACTGCCAAGGTCACCAATGAGCAACCTCAGGAACCTCCCCTGCAACGTAGCAGGGGCAGCATCTGACTGGTTCTCAGGATCTTCCACCCCCTCCCCCAGCCACCCTTCAACCACCCTGGCGCTCCACTCAGTTCGATGAAAAAATAGTCAAGCTAAGAGAAACAAAACTAGCCGCCTTCCGACTGAATATCTAAGAGTTTTTAACCCAAAATGCAGAGGGGAGAAGCTATGAGTCACTGAGAAGGTACCCCGACCCTGAAATCCATAAATTCAAAAGGTTTGAGGAATTTCAAGTGATCCTGTTTTCTCCGCAACTTCAGGTCAACGCACATTTCCATTGCTGGTGTTCAGGAGTCTTATCTTTGTTCCAATGAACACAAAGAATGGTTTTAATCAGTTTAGAGGAAACTCTTATGAAGAGAACATGTCTCCTTATAATTATGAATCCCTAGATCAAAACCCACACTTTCTCAAAACACCTAGGTGGTCGTTTTATACTGGACAAGCTCATAACTCCTGAAGTCTCTTTCTTCGTTTCCAGTATATAACTGCTTCAAGCTGGTGCTGACCAGAACTGACTTCTGGAGAAGCTAATCCACTTGATATCCCGCAGAATACTATCCTAATAGGAGATTTCAATAATACCAAAAAGCTTTGTTCATGATTCTTACCCTCCTGCAACAAATCACCTCCCTGTCTCCAATAGACTCCAGGATTTCCTTCGTACTAGTGAATTCATAGAATCTCTGCCACTCTCTGTGTCTGGACTTAGTTGTATGACTAGGATCCAGTACAAGGGAGGGGAGTTTAAGTAAGCATCATGCATTAACTTGGTGCTAATAAGCTCACTTCTGGTTGGCCATATCTCATCTCCAATGGCCTAAGACAATTATCTAAGTAATCACAGATCACTCACAGTTGACTTTACCACCACGCCAGACCATCGCGCAGGCCCTGGACATGGGTTGCCCTGGCTCCATTAATAATTCTTTGTTAGGAGAAGCTGGCATCAACCATACGGGACAACCTCTCTCTCTCTACCCCACCTGAGCAACCTCAGCGCGAGTTGGGCAGAAACCAAGTTGGAAATTAACCAGGTGACTTATGTTTGTGCTAAAGCCCAGATAATGGCGGCTCGCGCCAGAGGTAAGAAGGCTGAAGCTAGAATTAGGTACCTGTAAAGAAACTACAAACCTTCTTCCTCACCCAGTTGGCTTAATGACTAGGAAAATTCTCGAGAAGCCCTTTGCTCAGATTTGGAAGTGCAGGAGGAGCGGGAATCCAACTTCACATCATTCCGCTACTATGACCAGTGGGAACGCCCTACCCGCTTCTTCTTTCAGAAGCAAAAAACCAGATAGAAAGCGCAAGAAATTACAGAACTGGAGATTGCCACCATCACCTTAATGGACAAAGAAGCCATCACACAGTAACTGCACCGCTTCTACTCAAAACTTTTCCATGATGACCAGGTTGACCTGGTAGATATCCAAGACTTCTTATGGCGCACTCCAGAGCCTCCCACTGACCCACAGGCAGTCGAAGCTCTTCTGGTCCCTATCACTTGTCAAGAAGTTATGGATATCCTCCTTATATATCCACGGCTTAAACCTCCTGGCCCTAATGATATACCTTTTGAGCTATACCTTCTAGAACCTTTAGTAACAGCAAAATTCCTCTGTGACCTGTTCAACTCATTTTTGGCTCTAGGAGTGGTCCTATCTAATTCTAGGGGCTCAATACAACCCTTATTAATAAAGAATCAGACTGGGAGAACTGGCGCCCTATAGCCTTGATTAACACAGATTACAAGTTATTCACAAAGCTTCTGGCCAACCGCATAATCACATAGTATTGCCACACCTGAAATCCTCCCAACATGGATTTATTCTGGGGAGGTCACTATGGGATAACTATAATGACCTATACGCGACTTTGAATACTAATTTACACAAGGCAAATGGATTTGTGGCTCTCCTGGATATGGTTATGCTTATGATTGTGTTTCCTGGAAGTACATATATGCTTCCCTAGATCAATTCTACCTTCCCTCTTCAGCAAGGCGATGTATATTTACGCTCTATGACTAAATTTATACCAGAGTCTTTGCACCAACAGGATTTACAGCTTTAGTTACCGTTGGGCAGGGTCTCAACCAAGGTGATCCTCTGAGCCCCATCCTTTTCAATATCACCTTTGATCACCTATTGGTCTAATTGCAGGAGAAGATGAGGGGATCATAGTTTCAGGTAAGGGCATACTTACACTATAGAATTTTCAGATAACAATGCCATCGTGTTTTATTGCCCTGAGGACACATTCTTTGATTCTGAGATTCTTGAGAGGTGCACCAAGGCAGATTAATGCCATAAGCAATACCTCTAAAACAACGGTAGTATAGGTTGGGACACCCACATTCCCCCACCATTTGGTCTGGAGCCTAAACGTGGCAACTTCCGTCAAATGAGTTCCTGACCAGCTCACATGGAGTTGCAATAAGTGCCAATGAGGACATATTCTGGAACTGATGAATTCCAGCATCGCCAGCTGGAACAGATGAAATATAACCCCCAGGGTCGGGCCATGATAGCCAATGTGTTCCTCTTATCTGAGTCTAGTTCCTTGCAAAAGTCTGTCCCTTCTCATACTCATTTTATATGAGGCTCAAAATTCCTCGCCGCTGTTGGATCTGGGGCTCCAACCACCCACCTACAGCACTTTAATCAATAACCAGACCCCGCTATGAAGGAGGACTAGGGCTTTTAGCACCCGCTCTGATGAGACCTCCATTTATCTTAAGCTCTTCAACATGTTGTAAGCTATAATGCAGCCCCATTCTATCGGGCACCTGCCCTCTGCTAATCTGCGTCAGAATCTCTGAGCCTTCCTAGAGCATAGTTGATATCTTCAGGGGAGTGGCTTAATGACCACTCAGGTCATTGCCCAAAGCTCTCCTCTTCCAAATATTATAATCTATCTTTTCTTGCCCTGAGATGAGTGGGAGACGGATATACCATGCTTTTCAATACAGCAAAGATAGCCCATGCTTCAGACCCCATCGCCATGTGACAATACACAATGAACAGGCAGTCATATATTGCCTCAACCCCATATTAGACCTCCAATTTTCCGAGCCCCTTGAACACTTCCCACGCTCACAAATATAAACCTCCAGAAGCTCTGGAAAAATGTTTACCACTAAATACTTTCTGTAAAGGTGTCTAACACCCTATGGAGGACATTCCAATGCTCATTTAAAACAGGGGATTGAACTGGCACTACCTTTCAACACTGCATCTGCCCTCGTTGCTTCTGAGCCTATTGATTCCCATATACCACTTTTTCACATGCCCAAGGGTCACCGCATTTTGACCCAAGGCCCGCGCGCTCCTCCATGCCCTTTGATGGCCTGGCAACCCTGTTCAAGATATGTCCTTTGAGCAGACCCTACCTAAATGCCACCAACCTCTCCAAGTCTTTGCTTATGCCACAGAACTATGTACAATCCACCATTTCTTCCTTTGGGCAGCTTTTGACTTGCAAGTATGGACACTACAGCACATTACTGCTCACTTTCAGGTGCACTGTAAGATGGCCCTAAAAGTCTTAACCATGTTGCTACCCTCCCCCTCTCATTCTCAACTGCAGCTATGCTATAGTGCCAACTCTCCTCTCTTTCCCGATGTCTCCTCTCTCTTTTTCCTTCGCCTCCAGCTCTCAGAAGCCCAGATGTGGTTTATATACATCAATGAATCCCCACATCAGGTTGGGACCATCTAGTACTAGAAAAGTGGATAACGGCATGATGCATTAGATTAACTTGAAAGCCTATTAGTATGGTGTAGGGAGAATTTCAAAAATTGCTAAGCTAAATTAAGATAGATTTATACTCAAAAAAGAAATGTTAAAAGATAAAATGGTAACATACCCTAAGGAGGCTGTTGTCTTTATAGGTGAGGGGAAGAATGTTCAGATGAAGCTCAAAGCACCATCCTGGACTGCTTCTGCGCATCTCTGGATAAGTTAGGTTGGGAATAATTTAATATGTTATGGATTATTCTTTAACAGGTTCATATCACATTATCAAAACTTGGTAGCTTGTGTTACATTTTAGAGAGCAATCCAAATAAATAAAACTGATCGTGTACTGATTTTCTTAGACTGGTAAACCATTGAATACAGTTTCATGTAACCTTTTATGATTTATTGATCAAACTGAATAGAATTTGGATGCAGTAAATAATAAGTAGATTCAATAAGAAATCAGCAACATATTATATGGGTAATCCAACCTAACAGACTTGATGGAGCTCTTATGAAATTTTGGGTGGGGTCAGGAAATTATAGGAATATCAACAGTGAACAGTTTGTGTTTTGGATGAGACTTGAGGGACTTATGGAGTCAATCAGACTTGACCATCTATCTGGAAACCTCTTCAATAATGTTTCAATAGACTAGGTCATTGATCTGAGTCAGAGGAGCTTCAAGAGACCTAATATCTTTCTCACACTTGATAGGGTATTGCTTATGGTCCAGATGGAGAGGCTGAGCCTAAGGATTTAAACTTAAAGTATAAATCATGACACAAATTTAAAGCATAAGAAGATATTATTGTTAATAAATTAATTCATCTTACTGAAGCTGGCCTAAAGAGACCATCCAAGAGCCAATCGCTTCATCACTGTAACTAGCATGCAAGAGAATCGGAAGTTATTAAATGTTTAAGGACTATTGCCAGTTGTGTGAGTTCCATGTGTTGGTATTTTTGCCCATCGTTTTAGCTGCATAGATTAACTATGAATCACTAGGGGATAATTTCTATTGGCGAGTGAATTGAATATCAGTTGACCCCAATTTCAGGGTGATAATGTCTCAGGGATTTTAGGTAATTCGCCAGGTTCATATTTATTGAGGATTGATCTGGGTGAATGCTTGAGTTCTCGTTAGCAGAGTTTCTGACAAAATGGGGTCATCTGATAGTTAATCAGATTAAACTATCAGGTGTACTAATTGGGATTATTCAGATTTTATCACCAACCAATTGGGAATATAATAAGTAGTTGCGAGGCAAGTGGTTCTGCCTGCAGCTAGTGAATTAATCAGATGGAATGTGATTTGCCATAGTAGGTAAAGAGAACCATTACCTAAGCTTGTCATTAGCCAAATATGGTTGGTTTGCTGTGATCAAGCAGTAAACGTTAGGGACACGTTTTCTGGCTCTTTCCATTTTAGGTCTCAGGGATGTACAATAAAGGAATCCTAAATAGATGGAGAATACCATTACTGGTGAGTTGTTGAAGGAAAGTACATTAGCAATGGGTGCCGTTTCATGGATGAGGTGCCACCAAAGGGTTGGGCGCCAAAAATTACATCTATAAATTCCCTCTTTAAATTCACTATCAATTCACATTGATATAAAAGCAAAGTTAGAAACATCAGAGAGTTCAAAGTTCAAGATAGATCAATATGGTTTTAATTTTTATTCATCTTCAGATAATTATAGTTGTTGTATATAATAATTGGGAACTTTTTTGTTTTATAAAGAGTAAGGATTGAGGATCCTTAGAAGAGAAGCTGAGCTTAGACATGAATTTCCGTAGACTCAGCATGCCAAGAAGAAAGGCCATAAACCTCTGAATTTGAGTGTGGATCAAGTTAGGCGGATTAGGGAAGAAGTCCCTTTAGTTGACATCACCAGTATTTCATAGATTCTTACAGGTCTATCGTTGGACAATATTGAGTTTATCTATTTAACTATAGATAAAAGTTGTCATACTATTATCACTTAAATATCAACTACTATCAAACAACGCAAATTGTGCACATATAGAACCTGTGCAGTTAAATTTTGGGATCTATCAATTGGTGAAGAGCCCAGGATTGTACATTTGGTTTCATGAAAAGAGGAGCCACTCCCAATTTTTCTAAATTTGGTTCTCACTACAGGGGGTAGTTGAGTAATATACGCCAGTATAAGATGTCATACAAGGATTAGTTAAGAAATCTTTTGATGGAATTGGCAATCGTCAACAAACACGCCTTGAATTTTTCAATAATAGAGAATTTTCTGCCTAGGAGTAGAGAGTCACCAATATTAAGGAAAAAGTCAAAGATGTTTCCAAACTTTGGTAATGAGTTATGGGGAAAAGTAACATCATTAAAGAATAAAGAGGGATTTAGTTCAAGAAGAATTATATTCTTTTTTTAGTACTAGATGGTCCAAGAAGTTTTATTCTTAAAAACTGAATGTGAAGCAGATTGCGTTTGATTGCATTCACTCAGATCATATTTAATGCATCTAGTGAAGCAATTCAAAGAATTGAAGACTCATAGATGAAAATGTGAGCCTTAAGCAGTGACTGACGCCGAAGAAAGGCCTTGAAGAACTCCAGTTAAAAAGTCAACAATTCTAAGAAATATGCTGATTGCATTTTCAGCCATTTCAGAGATGACCCCTGAAATCACTCCTAAATTCAGTCAAGTAGTCTACCAAGGGTGATGACTAAAGAAACTTCAAAAATTATAAACTACGCCAAAATTACCCACATTTCATCAGGATAACGCCCCTGCATTCTTCCAATTGTTTGACATGACTATGTTTTGGTATGGCAATCACCAAAAACTTTGACAGTGATTAACTGTTTGGACACAGACTGTCAAAACTAGGTATTAACCATCTAGAGGGGACAGATGGTCTTAAATGGAGGCCAAGGCTGCCATGATGAAGTAGTTTGGAAGTCCCACACATATGTCAAAACGCAAATAGGAATTTATGAGAATCCAATTTCAGAATGACGAGACCCTAGCGAATTTTGTCACCTGATTCTACCAAGAATTGCAGATTTTGGTCAGAGCAAAAGTACTGGATGATTTTGATGCATGAATTGTGTTGCAAGTTGCCCTTTGGTCCTATAACAATTTACATTAAATGATGTTTTTCAGTTTTAGTGACTGAAATTACCACCTCACAAATGGTGGATCGTTTGAAGGTATTAGGAGTCACATTTGAGGCCTCTAATTAAAGCTCCAAGCCATGTCCAGTTTGAAATTCGAATTCTATGAAGGCGACTGAGAGTGCTAAGGAGTCTAAAAATTAATCCGTGATGGGATATTAGACCAAGGAGATCAAGTGGACAAACCTGAAAGACAAACGCTGTCACTAGTGTGGAGGGAAGGATCACTTCGCTGCTCAATGCTATAGAAAGAAGCCAAAGGAGAAGATCAATGTGGGCCAGTCAAAGGAGGCCAAACCTGCACAGGAGTCAGGAAAAGGGCCTGCATCCTATATATGAAACAGTCTAGAGCTGCGGATTAACCATTCACCCCAATATCTTAAATGAAGAAATTGACATTAGTGATCTTTTTGTCAATGATGACACACAAGACCAACTTTATCAACCGGTCAATTTAGATGTAATGTGGTAATAAGCTCCAGATTGAATGGGATTAACTCAAAATAATCAAGGATGTAATTCGCCCATATGCATAACAACTAGCGGACAAGATTTGAACTGCAGAGAATCAGGAAGATATGGCAAAGGTCAAATTAGATGAGGCGAATCTGTCTATCCCCCTTAGCATGATTAAGGAATAATTTCCTGATATATTGGTGCAAATTATTCACACTCTCAATTTGGAAAATAATGCTGCTATACACTCAGTAAATATGATTTTGCAAAACTTGGAATGTACATATAGTGATAATGGTCAATTAAGTATGGGTGCGGGTTATAATTGACAGTGGAGCGCCTACCAATGTTTTCTCAACCACGCTAGTGAAGAAGATGAGAATTTCGCCTGTTTTGGAACATAAGAATAAATATGAAACCGCTGGGCCAAATATAGCCATCTTCTGTGGAGAGTATAGTGCTTTACCACTCCAATTTGGATCTTTAATGGTATCCTCCCCAGCAATAGTCTTGGACAACCAAAACTACAATATTCTGATTGGACCACATATTAAGAAAGTATGGAGATAAATGTAACTCTAAAGATAATACGTTGACCACATTGGGTCAGACACTACCTCTAGTTTAAAAGAGTGATTGTTAAACTCCACTGACCAGAAGAAACGATTTCATCAATCAGATCTATAATGATGGCATTATCCCAATTTTCTACCAATGGGTGGGAAAAAGTGAAGAGAAATGATGACAGAAATTATGGTTAATTTGGATTTCTGCTACAAATCAAGATTTCTTGAGAACCATAGTGACGGGATAACAGAACATAGTCACTATGAGATTAATGTTGGTGATATCCAAGCTGTTGTATAGGGATATTGGTAGCCCCTGGAAGAAGTCCAGAGTAGAGCCATGGGTGACTCCTGGAATATTTATGCTGGGCCATGGAGAAATTCAAGTTATCCTGGCAAATTTGAGTGGAAAATAAATGAAGTTTGAGAAGAATCAGATCATTGCATTTGTCCAATATGATCCCAATGAAGGAATTAAGGATTTCCATGATATTAAGACCCTCAATGAAATGGGATTGCTGTTATGTGTGACCAGTAATATCAATATATTGGTTAATTGATAGCAACTTGCTGATCTGATGCAAAGATAGCTGGAGGAGGTGCTAGAATTATTTGACAAGTATCAGGAAATATTTGACCAAGATGATCACAATTTTAGGATGTGCGAGGAATGTCATCCATAAAATCAACACATGGGAAAATTTGCTGGTAAGAATGAAACCAATCTGACAGTCAAAGGCCACTGAAGCGGTAGTGGAAGAAGAGATCAGCAAACTAGTGAATCAAGGACTTCTAGGTCCGTTGTCAAGTCCCTGGGCGAGACCAATCCTGATTGTGAAGAAGAAGGACGGCTCTAAAAAGATGTTGATTGATTATCAAAAGTTGAACAAAATAACAAAGAAAGATTTTTATCTACTACCACAAATCAACAAAGCATTAGATTGATTGGGAGAAACAAATCATTTCTCCAAATATCTAATATTAGTATTTGGCAAATTGATTTGCCAAGTGAAGATCAGAAGAAATGCGCGATCACCACTTTGCAGGGGCTATACCAACTGACTAGGATGCCCCAAGATCTTTGCAATGTTCGTGTGACGTTCCAGAGGGCCATGGACGCCTTTATATGGTTTGAAGATGTCATGCGTCCTAGTGTACTTGGATGATATAAATGTGTTCGGTATGACCTTTACTAACCATTTACACCACTTGGAAGAAGTCTTCAAGAGACTGTTTGCAGCTAACCTAAAGATTAATCTGAGGAAGTGCCACTGCTTCAGGAAAGAGTTGTACTTCAGGGTTTGTGATTAACTCAAGTGGACTGCAGCCGCAAACCCAGAAGATTGAGGCCTTGAAGCGGATGGCCATCCCAAGAAGTGTCTAGAATATTCAAGTGTTCCTTGGAATGGTCAGATCTACTGAAGATTTATATGGAATTTTGCGAGAAATGCTGAGCCCATCTTTCATTTACTGAAGGATCTGAAGAAAGGATTCATTTGAAATGAAGAGGCCCAGAGTTCCTTTCTAATAAATTACGCCGATATATAATAGTTTCTCTAATATTGAAATATCTGAGTATCAATTAAGAATTTATAATACATACTGATGCTTTGTTAACGGCAATTGGCGCTGTCCTGAGCCAAGTGGATAAACTCATGGACAAACATCCAGTAGCATATGTTAGCTGGACACTCTTAGCAGATGAGAGAAATTACACAGTGAGTGAGCGTGTATTCCTTGCAGTTATTTATGCCTGTAAACAGTTTTGGGTATATATTCATGGAAACATTTAAAAGTGATAATGGACCATTCCTCGTTGCAATAGCTACACAAATTTAAGTGATCCAGAAGGATGACTGGACTGATGGGCATTAAAGCTACAGGCTTATGTTATTAAGATAGTTCACAGAGCTGGAGCTTTTCATCAAAATGCGGATGCTTTATAAAGGTAACCAATGGTCCAGGTGGTATACCAACAGGTTAATGAGCTGTTTCAGAAGATAGTCAATGTGAAAATTGGGAATGAGCCCCAAGAAATCCAAAGTTTGCTTCAGGAAAGTGATGAAGAACACCAAGACCAAGGATGGACAAATTTAAGATGATTGACAGAATTTGATTATTATTCCCAAGACCATCAGAACAAGTGGTAATCATTCAAGCCGCACATAAGGTTGTCAGGCATGGAGGCCTGAGGATGAAAACTGACCACATTTGCTAGTAATTTTACTAGGACTCTATCAACTACGACGTAGCTGATTTTCTGGCTTGCTGTGTGGAGTGCCAGTTACACAAATTTAATAATAGCACAACCAGATATTGACTGGTCTGCCATGGACTTGCCTTGCATACAGTGTCCATTGATGTGATGGGACCACTGACTTTGAGCACAGGGGGAGCCAAATATATCATAGATGCTTTTGACCATCTGATTAGATGGGTCAAAACAAAGACCCTGTAAAAAGTGGACGCTACAAGCACCGCAAGGCTTATCCTGGATCAATATGTTGCCGCCTTGGATTCCCAAAATTCTTGTTAAGCAACAATGGAACGAATTTCACATCTCATGTGATTATGAGATCGAATGAGATAATGGGGATCCAAGTAGTTGTATCAGTAACTTACTCTCCAGATACAAAAGGGCTGGTAGAACAAATTTATAGAATGCTGGATGCGACACTGAGAAAGCTGTTCACTGGGAGACCTTCTGCATGGGTAACATACCTTAGTTTGTGACATTTGCATATAATATCAGTATCATATAACAACAGGAAAAACGCCGTTTGAGTTGTTGTAAGAAAGGAAGGCCACGTTACTGCCAATTTTATAATTAATGGTTGGACCACCATTGTGGATGAATGACAATCAGTACCTGCTCTGAATGTCGAATATTCTGATCAAGATACAAATGCAAGCATTTGATATGCCCTTTAAGAAGAAACTCAAAAACAAAACAAAAGACAATAAGAACTGAAAGGCATTATTAGACTACCATGTTGGTAATAAAGTTGCCTAATGTGACATGCATGGTTTCAGAATAAGAAAAAAGTTAGATGCATTGTGCTCAGATTTGTTTGAGATTATTGCAAATATGGTGACAGACGCTTAATCCATCAATAACCCCCTGGATGGAAGGATTGTTATCAGGTCCATGATAAATATCTAAAGCAGTATATTGAAGAAAAGAAATAAAGAGTGTTCCAAAAGGACAGCTGAATCAAAGAGATGGTTATGTCCTGACATTTTTTTGGTTAAGTCCTAAAAAGGACTGCTGAACTAAAATAAATGTTAAGCCTTAAAAAATAAGTCCTCTCAACCATGAAAACTGTCAGGTCAGAGTATAACTAGTAACCATTTTGGGTAAATAATTAAAAAAATGTATTGCTGAACTGAGTGAAAGTCATGTGTATATAAAAAAAGAAGAAAGAGTAAAAGATTGATAAAAATATAAGGAAAGAAAAATTATAGATAGTAATAATGGGAAAAAAAGATAAAACACATAAAAAGTCAAATATTTTTAGAGTTTATTTATTGGTTATCCTTGACTCAGTAACGATTCTGCCTATGTCACCTCTTGAGGGAGGGAGGATAACAGTAGGAGTAAATAAACCATCAAAATCTGTTTGAGTTTGGATGCTTGTAAGGGCTAGCTCTACTAAAAGCAAATTCATTGAGTGGATGCTGAAACCTGAGAGAACGAGATGAGGGGAAGAGAAATTGGGATGTCACTACTTGCCAATCAAAATACCCTAGATCAGGGAGGGAAGCAACAGAACAACAAGAGGCAGTTAGCAAATAACCCTGAGTAATCTCAATATGGCACCAGAGCTAAAATATTGGTCTTGAGTGCTTGCCTACAGCCTTGTCAAGAACGTTGGACCTATGAGCCAGCATTGAGCAAGAGATACTAGGTGAGGGGTGCCAAATCATGCCCCCTGTTATAAATTTGGAGATACCTTGCAGATATGCCAAAGGGTTTTTTCACAGGGTCAAACCCACTGAGCAATAGAACAGATGATATGGAGATCGCCAGTCCTCAGAACACACTTAAATAAATAAACATAATAATATGGAGCAAATGCCCTGACAGACCTTCTTTATTTTTAACAAAATATCTTCAGCGGATCGTTGCTGCTCCACTCTCTTTTTCCTAACCACTATCCTCCTCTTTAAATCTTCTTATATTGCTTATACATTAGTAACTTTAGTCAGTACTGCCCTTTTTCTTAGACTATTCATTCTGCCATATTCTCATTGGTTCTAGCAGAGTCTACATTAATTAAATTCACAATTGCCTTAGTTTGAGTTGATTTACTAATTATTCATTGTGCATTGACAAAATAACCACCTTATTTGAGGCAATTTAATAACCATTTGTTCTGATTTAATATCTCCTCATCCCAAGGTGCTCTAATATTACTAATATATAATTGTCATTGGCAATTTTTATCCAATCTGCCATGTATATTTCAGGCAAATCGTCCAGGAATATCAGAATATCACCACCCAAATCAGAGACATAAGGGGGAGTTAATGAAGGAAGCACCAGAAACGAGGTAGTCATGTAAGGAGCAGACAGCATCCTGAAGATGACGACCAAAAACTTCTTGGATTTGAAAACAGAATTAGTGATGGAATTCAGGGAGGCTGGAAGCTTTGTGGTCCAACTCTGAAGAACTTGACCCGCAAAACAAAGGGCATAGTCAGTAATGTCTCAATCTAGGATGCTTGAAAGATTGAGTGGTTCAGAGCTATGAAAAGAGCCTCAGTCACTTGGATCCTTAATTCTATGTGGGGATCTCAAAAAGTTTGCTTTTTCAATGGCCAGTTCTGTTAAAAAACCGCAGGTTTATAAAAATTTGGCTGAGTCAAAAAGGGAATTCTGGAAGCAATTCAGATCTGGAAAGAAACAATTGATTAATATTGGATGACATTGCTTTAGGAGGATTGATGATAATAGTAGGTGTATCTGAAAAAGGAGCTGAATCCAAGAGAGTATCAAGGTCCAGTTCAGGAATTGTTGACTGATGTAGAATTGTCTGAGAGTCATGTGAGACAATTGCTACTCTGGTTTCATCAGGGTTGGATAGCATTTTCTTTAGTTCAGTGGAAGTAAGCCTGTGTGTGTGTTAGAGTATGAGTCCTAGCGGGACCATTAAGAGGTTTCATCGTGCATAACAACTCATCAATCTGAAGAGCTGAGCATTTTTATCAGACAGATTGTAAATACATTGCTGGTATCAATAATTTTAATTTGACATTAAAGCTGAACAAGAGGGGGATGTCAGACTTTTTATAATAATCAACATAATCCACTTTGGTATTAATTATTAATAATTTTGTAAATATCAATCTCAAAACTAATGAGATAATATCTTAAGAAAAAAACATAAGAATGATATGAGCAAAAAAAGTTATTAAGAGAAAATAAAAAAAGCAAATAAATTGATCATTCTTAATTTTGCTGTGAGACAGACATTAATGGTAGTAACCTCCTGTCAAGGATGAGAAGGGAGATCAGGAAATCAAGGACACGGACCAAGATCCTGAATATGACACTGGGAATATGCCCTGACTGGGGTAAAATGACTTTTCAAGAATAGAATCATCATGAGTAAATTGATCAGCCCAGCATGACAGTGGATTTTGAGGACCGCGCTCTGAGGAGGTGGAAGCAAGGAAGAAAAGGAAGAGAATTACATGTGGAAGGTTGTCCTGAGCAGTGTTGAGTGCAGATCAGCATGCTCCACTTGAGACCAAGACATATTTGACCTGGTCTGAGGTGGCATTCTACTGTACCAATCCTATTCTCACTGGAAATCTAGGAAAGGAGTTGTATGTGTTAGGATTTTTGCCCACTATTACAGCTGTCTAGGGTAACTGTAGATCGCTAGGGGATTATTTCCGTTGGCAAGTGAACTGGATATCAGTTGACCCCAATTTATTGGTTAATAATGACCGGGGGATTTTAGATAATTTGCCAGGTTTGGATCCATTAGGGATTGATCCAGGTTAATGATTGAGATCTCTTTGGGCAGAGTTGCTGAAAAAATGGAGGCATCTGATAGTTGATCAGATTACCTATCAGGTGGACCAATTGAGATTGGTCAGGTTTCATCACTGACTGATTAATAATTTAATGAGCAGTTGTGAGGTGAGTGATGCCACCTGCGACTAGTGAATCAATCAGTTTGTTCACGATCTGTCATAATGGGTAAAGAGTCCCATTACCTAAGCAGGTCATTAGCCAAATATGGTTAGTTCACTGTGATCAAGTGAAAACGTTAGGGAACCTTTTCTTGCTCTTTTCATTTTATATCTCAAGGAAGTACGATGAAGGAATTTTAATCAGATGGAGAAGACCATTGCTGGTGAGATGTAGGAGGGAAGTTCAATGGCAATGGCTGACGTTTCATGGTTGAGGCACCAACTTAGGGTCGGCCACCAAATTTAATCTAGAAATTCCCTAAAAATTTACATTAATAAAAAAATGCAAATTTAGAAAAAGTGCAGAGCTGAGAGATCAATAAATATCAATATTGTTTTAAGTTCTATTCATCTTCAGTAAATTATTGTTGTTATATACAATATCTGGGGACTTTTTTGTCATATAAAGAGTAAGGATCGAGAATTTTAGCAGAGAAGTTGAACTTAGACGTGAATAAGCTCAGACTCAGCATGACAAGAATAAAGGCCGTAAACCTCTGAATCTGAAAGTGGATCAAGTTAGGCGGATTAGGGAAGAAGTCCCTTTAGTTGACATTACCAGTTTTTATAAATTATTGCAGGTCTAGCGTTGGACCATATTGGGTTTATCTTTTCAACTATGGATAATAGTTATCATAATATTATCAATTACATTTCAATTACTATCAAACAACGCGAACTGTGCATATATGCAAACCTGTGCAGTTAACTTTTGGGAGCTATAAATTGGTGAAGAACCAAGGATTGTAACATTTGGTACTCATGAAAAGAGTATCCACTTTTAATTTTTAACACCATTAAAAGAACTATAACTACTCTGATAAATATATAAAGCCTTAGAAACAATTTCAGGCTTAAAGCACTTCTTGGCGATGAACCTGGTCAGTGGCTGATTGCATATGGTGCTTTTGCTAAAGGATCACAAAAAGTGTACCCTTATCAGTTGTTAAGGATCTTTCAGGTCTATGAGGATGCCACAAGGGCTTTGCAACGCTCCTGAGACGTTTCAATGAGCCATGGACCAAATTTTTAGGAGATTTAAAGCTCTCATGTTTTTTGATATACTTGGATGATATCACCATGACTAGCCAAAAGTTCCAGGACCACGCAATCACCTGTGAGATGTGGTTAAAGATTATAAATACAACATGAAGTGAAAAAAGCAAGTGTTTGTATTTAAAAAAGAATATGTTCCTTGTGAACATATCAATCCTAAGAAATTAAAATACAAGAAGCAAAATCTAAGGAATAGTGGCCATGTGATAACTAAATTAAAAGGCGCAATGTCAAGATTCTTATTTAAATTTGTATGATATTGCACCTTGTTTATCCATCATCCTTTAGACTTCTCCGCACCTTTGACTTACCTCCTGGCAAAAGATTTAAAAGTTAGGTGGTCCTGAGCATGATAAATCCTTTAAAAAGTTTAGAGCTATATTGGTAAAGATACTATGATCAACAAAACTGTACTTTAACAAGACGATTTTTTCTATGTTGATGCTAGCAATGTCAGGCGTAGAGCAATACTCGTTTTTTTGGATGAAAACATGATTGGTCATCTAATTTTTTATACTCTAAGGTCTTCAAAAGGGCAGATAAGATTTACACAAGTACCCAAAAGAATGCCTGGCTGTCATCCAATCAATTAGAAACTTTCAACCCTATCTATAAATAATAAAGTCTAAAATGGTGACCTATTATGCGTCACTTTGCTGGCTATGCAACGTAGAGAATCTTGATGGAAGGCTCATCAAATTTAAATACAACTACAAGGATATGATTTTAAATCCACTGATTATAAAGATAGAATCTGAATGCTGATGGGATGTCTTGACTACCTGTGTTTCATCTTCAGGTGAGTGAGAGTGATCAATTATTAAAACCTGATAAGTATACCTGAAGAAGAGTGATAAGATGAAAATGAAGAGGTGAAGACTATTTTGGAAGATTTTCATAGGATAATCAATATTGACGAAAGTATTTAGAAAATGTTACAGGAGAAAAGGCGTCTTTAATTCACCCAAGCGATTGCCAAGAGCTCATGATGGAGGCTCACACGCCTATTAAGCATGGTCGATTTCAAAAGCATCAGCATACCCCAAAGAACGGTTCTATGGAAGTCAATCCAGATGAAGTACATTAAGATCTAGAAATTTGATACTATGTGCAATTTTCAGGCTTCTTGAGAAGATATTTAGTACCAGCCATGAACACCATTATCGCCCTTTTATAATGTCTAAATTTAAGTTATAGGGCCACTACCCACGTCCTCAAGTGGAAATAGGATTTTCATTCTAGCAATAGGTCATTTTGCATTTTTGGGTTGAGGCTGCAGCAGTGAAGACAAACTACAGGATCAACAGCTAGATTTTAATACAAATAAATAGTAAAAAGGCATAAATGAACTAAAATTTTACTTTACAACAATGTAAAATAATTTATTTCAGAGTAAATTAAAGACTAATGAACCTGATAGTGGTGAAAAAGCATTAACCACCCCTCACCTTTTCCTCAGATGAAAGTTTTCTTTGAGGAATCCTAGAGAAATACTAAAAAAATAATGATGAACAACAAGTCAAATGGAGACTAACTACTACCCCTCATATTGCCTCATTACAGACTTAGCCATAATCAGATGATAGGCACGTCACCATTCAGGGCGCTCTTGGATGAAAAGCGGCCTTACCTACCTTACTAGCCCCAATAGTTAAATCATACTGCAAGAGACTACCTGTCATGGAAACGGCAGAAAAAGTTTAGACTGACCTGCCAGTCAGGATGCGTAAGCATCCAGAAAGCAAGCCAGAATGCCAGAGGCATTGCCAACTGTACGACTTGATATGGAGCCAGGAAATAGGATACCACGAAATGGTGGCAGAATGTCAGGGTTAGGAATATCCCAACAGCAAACCACACTGAATAAACTTCAGACCCAGGGGTTTTGGTAACAGGGGTGGAAACTACTGGGATAGTTTCTGCGAGATTCTTGGTTGTTAAAACCATTTCGTTGTGAGTAGAAGAGAGGCGAATTTTCTCTTGTAGTTGGTGAACATAGGGCCATAAAATCCCTGTTTATTGCTGCCAGAAGGTCATGAGAACTGGGTTATAGAACCAAAAATTTTCAGACTTGTTGAGCCCAATTGGTGATAGAGGGAATTATGGTAACCAAGAGAATTGGTAAGGCCCACCCAGAGTGTGGAGCAGCGGACCACCAGGTGAACGCCATATGGAATGTGGTCAAAAGGAAGGAGAAAAATCTGGGGTTTTAATAAAATTTTTATTTGGGAATTAAAGTAAGAAAATTGACCAACAATTTTCTCAGTGCCATGTAACTGATTAAATAGTGTTCAGTTGGGTAGTGACAATGACGTGGGCAGGATCCACAAATTTGGCCTAACTGGCAAATTGGATGATAGTGGAGGGGTTTATTCTTTGGGAACTGATATCATAAAATTTGGCGGCAGGCCAAGACTCTGTCAGTTTGACCTCAACCGTCTGAACCAGGGGTCAATTATGCTTCCTGATGGTTAGCATGATGGCATTTGGCCTGATGAGCGATGGGAATCCCCCAAGGCCATCCCATATAGGGTTGGGACTATTTGGTTGGAAACGGGTTTGGGATGGCCAACCCACCCACGCTCTGTCATTTAACCATTTGTTTGGTCAATAACAGCTCATCAGCTGCAATGCCTGAATTACTATCAGAGGGCTTCAAACTCTCATCGATGTCACCCAATATTTGTTCTACTGATTTCAGGATTAAATTTGGAACCATTGGGCGATCCAGCCAAATCTCATTCTTCATAATTTTACAGCTATTTGAATTTTGGCCATCAGCCTGATTGCCACCCAAATTAGATCTGACCAATTTCAGTTTGATAATCTTGGAACAGATTTAACTAATTCCCTGCAACAGTTCTGCTGAGGTGAGTGAGGGATTTGGGGGTGGGATCTGAAGTGGACGGGCTATCACCCATTGCTCATCAACTATGTGGGCAAGGTCACCCTGGGTGATGAGGGGTACCGCCATCCTCTTTGGTGTTTTCTTATTTGGGAATGGAAAGATAGCTCAATCAAGAGCCAAAGGACACTCCCCGAGACTTACACTACCACTGGAAAATATTAGAAAGAGCTGCTTAGTAATAGAAATCATGATACAAGTATAAGTGACTAAGAATATTGTGATGACCATTACAAAGAACCAATCAGAGAGCCGAAGATCAGCTAAAAAACCAGAATTTTGTAATAGGAGAGGAGGTTTTGTTTTATCATTTTTGGGGAGGCCAACTAGATAAGTTGCAAGGCATATAGACAGGACCAGCAAATATCTTATCCAAGTGAGGAGCTTAGTACTTTATTATAAACATTGGCACCAACATAAAGTTAACAGAGTACAAGTATGGCATCATAGCTCCTTACTCCAATATTCATCTTATGGTATAAGTGCTATGAATGAAGCCACAAGTAGGAGAGATGGAAATTTTGACCATATTAAGAGCCTTTTCAATAACTACCTGTGTTACATATACTATATCGAAGAAAAAATAGCCAATTATGAGGACAGTCATGTTCACTTCATGCTCTGTGCCAATTAAAATAATTTTTAGGATTGTGGGTTCCTTTTGTACCCTTAACTTCAACAGTTTAATGGTTGGTGGAAGTTACCATCTAGCCTTTTTTATACCTCAGGGTTAGCAATACTATAATACACAACAATGATGACAAATTAGTCAATACTGCCAATGATGATGGAATGACCAAACTTTGTTATAATAAGTTTTTTAAATTGAATTCTATCAGTTGATCTTAAAAATGACAAATTGGGTGGCTAACTAACTTTTCTATATAATTACCATTGTACTGAACTAGATGCTTTATGATACTGCCACCTACTGAACCCCCAATCACAAGTATAAAAGATGCAATAATCATTAGCAAACAATGAGAACTCCACACATGACCATGAAGTTGAGATTAAAAAAGGAAAAGCTTAAAACCCTATTCAAAATTATCCGCTGTTAGAAAAAGATTCACATCAGGAAGTCTGAGCAGATGGACTCTGAAAAGATGATGAAATGAAAAAGCAGTTGACGCGGAGTTCCTGAACAAAAATACTATAAATACCCCAATCCCCTTTGTTCTTAATCATCTTTAATGAATTTAAAAAGTAGTATAATTGTACTTCAGCTTTATATTAGTAACTAGTCAATTTCTCTGATTATAATCTTGTCCTTAGGTTTACTTTAACTTGAGCAAGCAAAGAACACTTCAGTAATTATTCTGCTATTATTTTTAGGAGTAGTATCCTCAGTAATAAGTCTTGTGATCTTTTTGATGAAGGCACCTTAGAATCACCTTATAAAGATCAATCCTTTCAAGCAAAGCTTGAACTATTTGTTAAACTTTGGTGGTTGACTCAAATAGTAAACCTTTTAAGACATATAATAGGTTTGCTAATACAACTTATCAGAAGAAGTCCCTGTATTATACCCTACTTAAAAGCTTAATATGATAATAAGTCACCTTGAGACTCAAAGTATGATCTATAATGTGTTTACATAAAAATTGGCACTAAGAAAAAATTTAATTCATTTGCATAATTATAAGCTAATAAGTCTCCACTTGGGCGCTAAGAGTGGGTCACAGCCTTATGCCAATTTTATATGCTTTCATTTTTAGTGCATATTTTCATATATGCTAATAGTAAATTGTGAGGTTTAAACTATGGAATTGGCATGAATGCACTTAAACTTATTTGTTCAAAGAGGCTTAATATAGTGCTATTGTGAGGCCTGTTGACTTCCAATTTTTTTGGGTACATCATTCATAATTTTAGTATATGTTTTCCTCCAGATTTGATAAACGTCTTTATTATGTTTAGTTTAAATTAACAGGTTTGGGACAATTAGACGATGACTTTGCTTCATTTTAGTACCTTAATACACCCAAATTTAAAGTAAGATTTTCCATAACCAGGATTTGATTGTTGTTGAGCAAAAATCAGGGAAAACTGGATTAGAAAATGTTTCATTACCAATGGTTATGTTCTATGTAGGATTTCCATGGTATTATTGAGCTCATCTTTAATAGATTAATTAAGTAGTAGATCTCCCTCAAGTTATAGAAACAGTTTATCCATGAAGAAAATGAATATCCTTAGATCATCTTTAGATTATTAGTGGATCTGAATATTTATAAAATTTTAACTTTAATTTCAATAGAGTTGTCATTTCACAATTTCTCAAATAAGATTTATCTAGATTATTTTTGCCTCCTCAAAAAAAATCCAAATCTTATTTGAGAAATCCCTACAGTAGATAGAATATCTCTTTTATTTTTTATGCGTTTTTTGAGCTTCATACTGGTGAGTATGGCGTAGGACACTCAAGTGAAATTGTGACATAATAAAAGACTATCTTCTCATATATTTATCAGAATTTGTATATAAACGCGTTACTTTCAAGACTTACTTTAATTATTTAGTTATGCATCATTGACAAAAAAATTAGCATCATGATACTCAATAAAAAAAGAAAAATTGAAATTGACCAAAGCTGAGTAATTTTACCCCTCTGATTTTTACAGAAAGTACAATGACAATGGATTGCAACTGGTGTGATGTGGAGTACATCAAAGAATTTTCATATAATTGGTTTGATGGTGATGAAATAAACTTTATCTGTTGACTAATTTCTGCTAGTTGGGGGCAGTTGCGCCTTCAAGAACTAGTATTTTCTCAAGCCAATGTTAAGAAAATAGTGCACGCCCTTTTATATGGATATAAGATATGATCACATTATATCAATACATCCCTTAATATTTTATACTATAATAAGAATCAAGACTTTAAGCCAGATATATACCAGATTTACTGAGATGAATCAATGTCAACCATGGTTTAAAAATACATGATAACAAGTTTAATATCAAAAATATTCTGGTCAGCTTCTATCAAGCACGCTCAAAACATTCTTACCAATTATTAAACTTAATAGAATCTTAAATTTTAAGAGGATTAAAGATGCGCTTTAGTTGTTTTTTTTAAGTTTTATAATATTCAGAAATTAAAAAGGATATTATGAACAAAAATAACCTAAAGGAAGCTCACACATGTGTAATGATAAACTGATGGTCCAATGAATGAAAGCTTCCCAAAAGTAGTCGCACAGATATCCAAACTAAGTTGTCAGATGAGTGGGAACGCAATGTTACCATTCACTGCATCATGGTGTGAAAACGCCAAATATCTAGTTTCTACAGTGATAGTTTATTAAAGGAGACCAACTTACATAAAAAGTTATAAAAATCTGAAGAACAAGCCTTTAAACTTAAGGAATAATCTGTACTAAAATAGTATTTATTAAGTTATTTAATATGACTGGGTGTTAATATAGATCCTAGATAATTTTGATCATTATTTGTTTATAATTCTAATATACAATTTACTCATAATAATATTGAGGAATAAGCGTAATTAATCAGTCCCAACTGAGAATGAGGATATCCCTGATATCAGGGCCAAATTGGGAAATCTACGGAAGGAAGTTTTTAAACTGAAACCCATTAACGCCACCATGAAAAGTGAAAAAGCTTAATTGTAGAATAGATTGTTGCACAACGAAATAAGGATGAAGAAAATGTTTGAGGAAATGATAAATATCTCTCCTAAACATTTGGTGACTGTAATTAACCATAAACACAATGATGAGGATTATAAATATTAAAGAAGGAGAGCTTCATGTGCATGACCTAACTTTGGGGAGGGAAGAATTAAGATAACACCACTAAAACGACCATAAAGTATTTTCAAAATTACATCAGGCCAAAAATAATGGTTCAGAGAAACAATACATGGTGGAGCCCACATCTTCTGAAAATAATTATACTGATTCAAAATCTAATGCTTTAGATTAGTAAAACATACCAAGCGTGTTGACATCCTTACCTAAGATCCAACAATCAAGCCGTATAAAAAGATTTATCTATATAAGAACTCCCCACGCCGCCTCAATGTGAGAAGAGTCAGCTTCTCTTACTGTAGAATTGGACAATGCAATTTAAACCTCTTAACTTTCCATTATTTGACACAGATTGAATATACATACCTTTTTAAAGATCTTCAAAATATCAATGAGAGGTGATTCAGACTATGGTAGGGAGTCCACCTTTAAAATCTCAAAACCTTAGCTGTAATATCATAATGCCCTATTAAGCAATTATTGGTCATAACGAATGCAAAAAGGTAGATTTTTAAGAATTATAGGGCCAAAAAGACTAACAGCAATACTTAAGCTTCTGAATGTAGAGTCCAAGCAAAATGAGTCAAAATAAAAGTTTAAGGTCTGATTCTACCACAAAGCAGAAGCGCTGATAAGCTCACATGCTATGATAAACCATCAACGCCAAGATCACTTATGGAGAATGCAGTATAACACTATATGACTTACATCACATGATGATACCCACTGAGTTTTGACATATAATACTTAAGAAATTGCATATTATTTATATTACTGTAAAAGTATGTTCAGGATGCCTGATCAGTCAAACAACCAACAGCAACTAAAACTTTCACTCATTAGAGAAAATTTAATTCTTATGACCATGGAAAGAACTCTAATTTTCCATCACAAATATGAAACAGAGCACACAGACTAAAAACATCACTTTTCATAGGTGAGTCAAGTAGGGACACTTTGCACACCAATTATAAAGTAAAGTTGACAAAAAGCAAATGGTGAATGTCACACTGAAAATCAACAAAGGGACAGGCTTGGAAAAGAGCAGGAGTAGTAGAGGTGGGATGCTCTACTTCCACTTACTATAATGAAAATATCCCACCCAAAACTTTCAAACACTTTGGCCAATTCCTTGGAAAGAAGCCCTTTATAATATATCATGACCAACCCTGTACATATGGTTATAACTAGATCATTAAATAAAAGCCAAAAACAAATTTATATTTGAATTAACAATGAGGGCCTAAATGAAGTATCCAAGTCTTAAGCAAAACAAAAAGGTGGACCATTATTTGGCCTAAAATCAAGATGCTCTAGTAACTTTCCTTCCACAAATTATGTCAAAATTGCCAAACCCATTCAAACCTGAGAGATCAGTTCTCAGAGATCTTCTCTTGTTTAAATTAACACTCAAAAACAATAAATTCTGACTCTACATACAGAAAAAAGATAACTACAAACCATATTCAGATATATGCTAATATCGATTCAAATAAGGTCCTTGTATGAGCTGATATTGATAGCGGGCACCTATTGATATCTGCTGTATTTTATTGGTTAATAATTTAGGTTCAGCACCATATGTCACCAATACCCCTGAGTATGGCATTGCGGGAGCACACATCACCAAGGCTCCTTAAGCATACAGTGCATTATCTTTATGATTTAAATCCATTATGATAGTGGAAGCCAGCCAAAATTATGCTCATCAGAAACATAAGCCTGATCAGCACCGTTTTATACTAAGTTATGGGGTAATTTCTAGTAAATTGGAGAACATTATTGCCATTATATATTAAAAATTTCCATAAAAATAACAAATAGTAAAATTAGGGACAAATAGCCCTATTTTGCTTACAAACCTTGCATATAAGGATAGTTTGGTTCCAATTGCATTTACTAAATTTCAAAAAAAACAGGGCTTTATTTACACAATCAGAGAGCCAAAAAGAATTTAATTAAGGGCCAACCAATGGGATGAACATGAGTTCAGGAACATGATCCATTATCCCTACTGGATTAACCATTAAAATTCCAGAAGGGTAGTATAAAGAAATCTATCAGCCTTAATAACAATCGCAATTTGAGCCAGGTATTGCACCCAGCATTGTGATCTCAGGGTATTAAGAGATCAAAGTCCTATGTGCCAAACTAAAGAAGTATCTATAAGGATATTAAAGGCATTAAGTTATTACATTCTTACATCTCTTTCCAAAAACTAAATTAAATTAATTACTTGAGCTCAAATTCTTGAAGAATGGGTATTGTGGTTTTGATGCACTGCAAAATTGGTAAATTCTCGACCTCTGGTACATCAAGAAAATTTCAATCAAAGCACAAAAAATATTAACATATAATGATTTTATCTCTGAGAATGATGAAATGACTAACAATCCAATCATCAAAGAGATGCAAACAGAAATGCTGAAACTTCAAATGAGTTATGCTAAAAAAGGAAATAATCATTTAAGTACATTAGAGAGGAAAACAATCAGAACGAAAAAAGGTGCCATCAAGCAACCAGTAAATCAAGTCCACTGATGGTAAAATAAATTGGACTCAACTGAAGCGCACAGGAGCCATGGAGCCGATGACACTGATACCTTGAGCTCAATATACCAGCTCAGTGCACAAATTCAGGAACTTGAGAAAATAAGTGCCTAAGAGAGAAATCAATTAAAGAAGAGACTTCACCAAAGTTTCTGGAGAAGATTTAATAATTTCCCAATTCACTATTCAATTTATCACTCAATTTATTATTTTACATCCCGATTTTCTAATATTTAATATAAAAATACTAAGTATTTATCCTAAATAAACGGTCTATTTCACAAATTATTAAGTTTGTCATTCATTTGGTTTTTCACTTTAACTAAGTGAAAAGTAATGACTGAAAGTAACCAGTCTTGAGTACACTACATTTGAAGACATTTGTTTGGGAAGGACTCCTTGTAAGGTTAGGCTTGCAAGGAAAGAGGTTGAGATAAGCTCTGTTTGGTCAAGGAAAGATTCCAACGTACACAGGATTATTTTTAAAGAGGACGCACAGTAGGCATGCGAGTGTCAGGTTTGAAGCTCTCTCAGGAAGTTTAAACCTAGTTGATTAGTGTCAGATTTTTGCAACAGATTACCCCTTTTGACGCCCCAAGTTTAAATTCCCCAGAGTTAAGTGAGCAAAACCCAAGGTGGCGAGACTTGTTCTTAATATGGGGGTGACTTCAACAACACACTATTGAGAAGAGAGATTTCAGGGAAAACAGAAATGCCTAGTATCAAGACCATGAAGTTATACCATGGTGAAGCAGCAGCAGGAAGCTAAGCTCAACTGAAAAAGTGATGATTGAGGCAAGGCTGCAAGTGTGGGAAAAAGATGTAGTGGAGTCAAGGTTGTACATAGATTGGGTTTCAGACACTACTCAATGGGCTCAAGTGGCTACTACCCCAGTGTTAGGACAAATACCAGTGACTAGAAAAAGTGAAACTAATCTGAAGGAAGTTGAGGAGCGAGTCCAACATCTTGAATCAGAAAATGGAATAAAAGTACAAACATTGAATGAGTTGATGAACGTTTAGACCACCATGAGACTGTTTTGGATGACATTGATTGAAATTTGGAGGAAATTAAAGGGAACAACTTCAATTAAAACCACAGCCTGCTCTAAGCCCTTTGCTATAAACCTCAATTTGGAAACGTTGGTGTTAGCTGCACAGGGAGAAACATCTCCACAACATCAGCAAAGCGCTTCAATAGAGGAAGATTTAAACTTTAAACTCTTTTTTAAAACCTTATCTATTCATGAAGAAGGAACACTAGTTAGGTTTTTACAAATGTACAAAAGCAGCTTAGATGGCGCTAGTGACAATCAGAAAGCTCGTCATGTCCAAGGCTGAATGAGCCATGAAGTGCAGGAGATACTCAGCGCTAGTTTACGCCCTGGTTTGACCTGGACTGAGGTCATGTAAATCCTGTTATCATAATTTGGTAGTGCACAGGATGTTGAGAATATGAAGCAAGAGTTCATATGAAAATGGGTAAGACAGAGACAGTCGTGAATTATGCCACTTGATAAACCTTCAGGCACAACAACTATGGACAACAGGGACCTTAGACTTACCTACCACGAAGACTTCCCTACTCAGTTCCTTAGAAGCACACCCAGCCCTTAAGATGCACATGACGCTTGCAGTCAAAATGGCTGGATCTCTCAAGGCCATCAGGGAAGCTTTACTTAATATGAAAGGAACTTAATAAAATTTGAGAACTAAACCAATTACCTACCCAACAAGCAGAGTTGGAAACGTGGTGTACGCTACAAAGGACAAGAGTGACAAGCCTAAAGAAAAGACTTCAAACCAGTTCCATGGTATCAGCGCAAGGAGTTTACATGCCACAAATGTTACAAGCCTGGTCACTATTGGCAATCTTGTCTGATGAAAGGCGATGAAGAAAACCCCCTTCACCAAAAGAGGAAACCCCTGGAACCGTAAATTAGGTGAGCCTACACGTGGAAGGAGAGGATGATCACCAAGATGAAGACTTGATGGATGCCGGTTACCATGTCTTAGGATCCCCCAGTACTGTATCTTTACCTGCATGGTTAGGGTACATAGATACACCGATGATGGTTGAACTCTACATACCTATCTCAAGCGATGAAGCCCACTCAAGTAGTTGATAGTCTAGAGGAAGGAGAACAACCTGTACTGACATCTTCAAGAATATTGAAAAACTACTACACTGCATGCTGAATCGACGTCCAATACACCCAAGCAATTTGAGGAATTCATAAAGTCACCTTATGACGTGCTGACAACTGAAAATCCATTTTGGAAGCTTGTAAACAAAGTGGAAGTTGTGATACACGTGTACATGTACTGGCAGTCCTCGATACTGATGCCCCATTCAATATCATGTCCTCTAAATTGATGAAGAAGCTTAAATTCATGCTGAACATCAACTACCATGTGAGATATCAGACAGTATGACCTGACACCATGCATTCGTTAGGGGCTTACTCTGCCTTACCCTTACGCCTTATATGCATGATACTCAATGCCCTGCTGTGGTCTTGGACAACTACCAATATGACTTCATTGTTGGCACAAAGTTTTTATTGATGTTTGAAGCAAAGATTTACTTTGTTAGCACCACTGTGAGTTTGCAAACTACCAGATGTCCCTAGTGTTTAAGGATGAAGATCTGAAATCAAGGAAGCAGCGGACATGTCTGGTCAAAAATGAGCTATCAATCTATCAGGTGAACTACATACTTTGTGAAAAAGGTGTCAAGCAACTACCTGCTTCAGTTTTCACTGAAGACAAGCTACCCTTGAGTGCCAATGAGACAAAGGAGATTTGACCAGGGGAACAAAAAGCTATGCACACCGCTATAAGTGTGAAGATCCACCAGAACACTGTACTTGAATATAAACCCGAGAAGGAGTATGCAAACAGGAGCCATGAGGCTGCCTAGGTTTTTTGACTCCTTTCACAAGGGTGAGTGACTATCCTCCTGGGGAACATCACCACTCAACCTATCCAAATTGAGAAAGGACAAGTTGTGGCATGCGAAAAACTAATAAATTGCGATACCATTGAGGTGGTTCATGATGTTGGAGGATTAGACAATTTTGAGAATTGCTGACATGACAGAGTAAGAACGGAAAGAGTTGGATGACTTACTAAAAGAGTTTGAAGATATTTTAAGCCAAGGACCAAACAATTATGGTCTGTGTAAAGGAGAGATATACCTTATGGATATAGGGTCAGCTATACCTTTCAAATCGAAGCCATACTGCCAATCAAAAATGGAAGAGGAGGTCATCACTAAGGAGCTTCAGTAACTTACAGACACTAGCTTGTTGAGGCCCTTCGAAAAGTCCATGGGCATTGCCACTCCTGTTGGTTTGCAAGAAAGATGGCTTGCACAGGGTGGTCATGGACTACCATCACTTGAATGAAATTACAAAAAAAGATTCTTACCCTCTCCCAAGAATTGATGACACCTTGAAACGGTGAGAAGTTCAAAATATTTTGGCAATGGACCTGGCCACTGGGTACTGGCAGGTGGAACTGTCGTCAAGGACCAGGAAAAGTATGCCTTGATCAACAGCCAATGCTTGTTCAAACCGACCAGGATGCCACAAGGGCTGTGCAATGCCCCAGCAACCTTTAAACGCGCCTTGGACCTAATATTTGGAGAACTAAAGATGATGAGTGTTCTAATCTATCTGGACAATATAACTGTATTCAGTAAAACTTTCAGAGAGCATATCAAGCACCTTTGAGAGGTGTTCACGCGGTTGATAGAATCAAATCTTAAACTGAATTGAAGCTACTGAACCTTTCTTGAGAAGCAAATCGAGTTATTGGGACATGAGATCAGTGCACAGGGATTTGACCTCAAGAAGAAAAGATGAAGGCAATAACTGAAATGGAGCATCCAAAAAGTATGAGGGATGTCCAGGTGTTCCTGTAAATGATCGGCTACTATAGACAGTTCATCCCACAGTTTGTTGACTTGGCTACTCCTCTGATGTACCTACTGAAGAAGGACTCTAAGTTTGAGTGGAGACTAGAGCAAGACTAAGCCTTGGAGGATCTGAAGAAGAAGTTGGTAGAAGAGCCAATCCTAACGTACCCAGACTTCAACAAGACCTTCTACTTATACGCTGATGCCAGAGACGTAGGACTCAGTGCAATACTAGCAAAACTAGACAAGGAGGGAATTGTCCATCTCTAAATACTATTCAAAGGTCTTTACCAAAATGGAAAGAAACTACACTGTTATAATGTGCGAATGTCTTGCAGTGATTAGAGCAGTGAAGAATTTCCAACCATGCATTTATAGAGTTCACTTAAAAGTCATAATGGACCATGCATTCTTATGCTGGCTCAGATCAGGAAGGATCCTAATGGGAGACTAGCCAGAAGGGCTGTTCAGCTTCAAAAATATAACTTTGAAATTATACACAGGGCTAGAAGCAACCACCTGAACGCAGATGGGCTCTCGAGATTGCCTGTGTACCAGTTGCATGTGCATTAGAGCGATTAACTTTACAACCTAATTGGATTACCCAAAGAGGAATATTAAGAAGAAACTGAAGAAGTCAGGTCAGTTTTAAGAAGATGTTCAAAGGACACGAAAAGAGTAGATGAAAACTCCAGAAGTTTATTAAGGGGAAATGGTATCAATATGTGCAACCTAGCAATCTAATAGAAGTAGTGATGGAGGTACAATACACGTGTGACATAGAAGATTTCAGAAGACTTTACTTGTCTCAAGGACCAGTTTTATTGGGAGGCTATAGCTGATGATGTGCACCAAGCCTTGGAGATATATGTACTATGTGCAAGCTTTAGACCGTTGGAAAAGAAGTTCAATTTTACACCAATCTCAGCATTTGCGCCTTTTCACAATGTATCTATCAATATGGTAGGACCACTACCAAATGCCTCAAGTGGGAACAAGTTTGCCATAGTAGCAATTGACCACTTCACAAAGTGAATGGAAGCAGCGGCGATCAAAACATACACTGCAGGGACCACTGCCCTTTTCCTTTGCACCCTGATTATCGCAAGACATGGTTGTCCCCAGATCTTGCTATTGGATAGCAGGAAGAACTTCATCTCTGAAGTAGTTGGAAAACTTATGGACAAGGTAGGGGTAAAACAACTGTTCACTACCTCCTATACTAACATCATCAAATGGAAGTGTGTAACGAAAAAACAGGGCGTTAGCCTGGATCATCAGGAAGATAGCAGTTAACTACAAATTGAAGTGGGATATTCTATTACCATCCGCACTGTTTGCTTACTGACTTAGCCACAAGAGGGTCATTGGAATGTCTCCTTTCAATGCGCTCTACATGAAAGAAGCCACCCTAATTACCCAGTCAGATTCAATAATTTCCACTGATCACAAGAAATTTCTCCCTGGGAAATATCAGCAAGAGTTGGATGATGAGCTTATATGCATACAACTAGAAGCCAGGAAGAACATTAAGCACAGTATTTTAAAAGGGCAGAAAAACAGTTGAAAATGTTCCAAACTGCCAGAATTTGGAGTCAACAATAATTTATTGTTTTACCACGTGTGCAGAAGCCAGCCTGAGAAGCTTCAAGAAATTTAGACCGGACCATCAACTGTACTGGCCAAGAGGGGATATGAATATTCCATCTGAGATGATGTCACCAACATTGTGTTCAACAGAGTCAACACAAGACACCTCAAATCCTACCCTTGGTCTCATATTTAAAATATAAATTTATTGCAGGGAAGGCTGACCATGGGATGGACACTTCCAAATATGACTCAGAAGAGACAAAACTTAGTACCAGGGAAGGCACCCCAGAGAAGTGATGCTATCTCTTGTTGCCAGCGGGAACGCCACTTATGGGGAGGGGGAGGGAACGTGTGGAGGGGCCGTAGCCACAACTGAACACGTGTGGAGGAAGGGGTCTGAGTTGATGAAACAGACTGGGAACCAGGAGGAGACCAGCTGTCAGCGACACGGTGGGAGGTAACCAAACATCCACGCTTGAAAGTGGTCCACCAAATGAGACCGGAATCTGTGGACAGCTTCTGGGAGGGTGGGGGTGGAGCCTGCGATGGCATCTAAGACAATCGTGTGGATGGTCCACATGGCAATTGCAACCACCAAAGCACGGAGGGAGAGTGGAAGAGAGGAGGCCATTGATAGAGCAAACATATCGCTTGACAGACTGAAGGGATGCGTTTGATCCTGGCCCAGCAGACGTTAAACTTCGCGCCATATCACTTTAGAGGTAGGGCACTTCTCCAGGCGGTGGAACAGCGTTCCATACTGGCCACACACGACACAGGATGAGTGTAAAGCGTTAAAGCGCTCAGCTGTATGATACACCCGCCTCAGGCAGCGCCACACATGGGAGCGGACTTGAGGCTGCAACAGAGGATGGTGTACGTATTTCCAGATAGTTTTTGGGTCTCAATGAAGTAAGGGATGTCCATCATGTCCAGGTAGTCCACCCTGGATAGGACATGGGGCCGAATGGGGATCTCGCCATCATGGATGGGTAGCCCCTGTACCTCTTGTGTGAACTGAGGAGAGGGGCGGCCTCTTTTGGTTGTATGTCCACTAATATGAATTCTCCACTCAGCGTTCCACATGGAGAGTAGGATTCGTTTGTAGTGGGTTTTAGTCCCGTGAGGACCTATGGCCAATGTGTGTGATGCGAGGTATTTCATCAGGGAGTGGGGGTTTGATGGATTGTTGAGGCCCAAGGCGCAGGAGAAGTTGGAGTGGGCTGCGCAGGACCAGTGTTGGGAGGGGAGTGTAGGGGCGGTGACGGCCGCAATCCAGGTGCCCAGGATCTTGGCAGCATGGGCTTTGAAGTCAAGCAGGCCCATGCCACTATGATGATGAGGGCCAAACATAACCTCTAGCCATACTGGTGGAGGGCGGCCTGACCAAAGACATCCTTGCAGCAAGGCATACAAGGATTTGAAGAAGCTTGGGGAGAAGGGGATGGTGTGGGCTCCGAACCAGACTTTGGAGAGGAGCATAGAGTTGGCTAAGACAACCCTGCCAGTAAGGGAAGTAGGGTGGGCTCTGAGAGAGGCGATTTGCTTTGTCACGTTGTCCAGAATATGGCACTCCATTACTGCTGACGCGTATCCGCCTGCCTCCATCCACATGCCCAGATGGCGTACTGGTCCTATGGTAGGACGTGGCACAAAGGGGAGCACCAGTGGGGCGATGTGTGTTGAGTTAGTAGGGCGAGGACGTGGGAGAGCAGATGGGCCAGGTTGGGAACTAATTGCTGGGGTCCAGCAGTTCTGAAACCGACCAAGGAGGATGATTTCAGTTTTGGAAGCGTTCAGTGCCGCGTTGCTTACCTGGGAATACTCCTGGATGAGAGCTTCAAGCGCGCGTGCATCTTGATTATTAGACACCCCAACCACACAGTCATCTGCAAACGCCATTATCTTGACTGGGGCTTAGCCTGGCACATGGACCCCAATGAGTTGGGCATTCACATTTCGCAGTAGTGGGTCAAGGCTGAAGTTGTATAAGAGTGGGCTGAGGGGTCCCTTGTCGCAAGCCCCTTTGGGGGCGGACTACTTCCATCAGGAAGCCAGGGCCACGTACTGCCATTGTTGCAGATTCCGTGAGCAGCATCACCCAGTTGATGAAGCGAGGGGGTAGTTGGAATTGATGGAGGCAGGCCCTGAGGTATTCCCAGTTTACTCTATCATAGGCCTTTTGTTTGTCCAAGAATACAAGTGCCCCAGAGGCTGTGGATTGACATATATTAGTCACAGAGTGCACGTTATCCCAAATCGACCTTCTGGGTATGAAACTGAATTGTTCTGGGGAGATGGTGGCAGATGTTACAGTCCCTAAACGGTTAGCCATGATTTTTGTTAAGATTTTAGTGTCTGTGTTTGTTAGAGAAATGGGGCGCCAGTTGGCTAAGTCTAGCTTATCCCCTTTCTTGAAGAGTGTGATGGTAAAGGCCTCATGTCCCCCTGGTAGGAGGCGCATTTCCAACAGGCTTTAGTTAAGTGAGGCGAGCAGCAATGGGGATATATATTTGAAATACTCTTTTGTAGAACTCATATGGAATGCCATCTGGGCCTGGGCACATTCAGTTTGGCTCACCGCGAATGGCTGTCCATAATTTAGTCAGAGTAATCAAATTCATTATTTCCGGGTATCAGAAAATGGTGCGGATGTGGGCTCAGTTGAGAAATTCCACCACTTTGGCCGGCTGAATTGGATCAGATCAGTACAACTTGAAGTAATACTTTTGTGTTTCAATTGCCACTTTGGCTGGCATATCTGCAATGGAATCATCCGATCTTCACACCTGTGTGCAAGCCACGCTCTGGCATGGTGCAAAAAAAATTTTAAAGAGATGTGCGGTGCACTTGTCACCTTTTGTGATGTGTGTGGCCCTATACTGAACACAAACCTGATGTTTGTGTTGACTTTTGAGTGCAATGAGGTGGGCGGCTGCCTCCACCCACTTCTGGCCCCATGCAGAGCTGTATCCTGTAGCTGGGATGTTGGACTCCAGGTGTGCCAACTCTGCCAGAGCGCGCAAAATGACTGCCAATGTGGCTTGCGAGCATCTGGAGGAGAGATGGCAAGAGTGTTGGATGGTGTCTCTTTGAAAGTTGCCCATGTGGAAATGGGGTCCGCGCAAAACGGTGCAACTAACTTTTTTGCCAAAGTTGCTGCTTCCACCCATGCGGAAAATCCTGGCGATGCAAGCTCAGAGGGGCAGGTTTTGCACCAATGTGGGGCCTTAGCAGCTGTGACAGGTAGGTGGTAGGTTAGCGAGACCAGTTGATGGTCAGAGAATTCCATTTTTGTTGTTTTGAAGTGGGAGATGTGGGGTTGGAATTTCGCCGGCATTAGGATAAGGTCAATGTGGGTCATGGACCTTAATTGGCCGTTGTGGATGTGGGGGCGCGTCATTTTTTTGAGCAGCGGGGCATGTCATGGCAGCGCATCCATTAACCCAAGGGTGGCCTTTAGAACGTGCAGTTCTATGTGACCCTGGGGGGTGTGGGGTGAGGAAGGCCACCGGTCTGTTGGTGTGTTTAGCCAACAGTTCATGTCGATGACTAGGAAAGAGTCTGGGGGTAACGGGAGGGATTTGACTGATGAGAAAAATTCCCAACACTCGCATGCACCATTTGGGGCATAGATGTTGACAATTGCGTGCGCTACATTGGCCCATGAGAAAGTGACAACAAGCACTCGGCCATTTAGGAATGTTTCTGAGGATAAATATTTGAAAAAATTATTTTTCTGAATTAGCACCCCACAGTGCTTCAACCAAAAGGATAGGGATGGGAGGAGCATTGTTTTCCAAGCTTCCTCAGAACCTTGTGGACAGTGGGACTCCTGGATGGCCAGGATATCCACAGGCAAATTGTGTTGTAAAAAACTCAGTTTCCTAGCCCAAGACGGGGAGGCCTTGAGTCTGCCAATATTCAATGTCCCTAAAGTGAAGGTTTCCCCCATCACACCTTAGGTGCAAGGGGGTGGGCACCTGGGCCCACCAGCCTCCTCTAGATCCCCACAGGCCTTCACAGCAGCGTGGGTATTAGCAGCAATGCTATTGGGGTTTTTGTTAATTTTTGCGGAAAGAGTTGCGTTGGCTTTAGCCTTTGCTTTTTGTTTTCCTGACGTCAGACGAATTTTTTGCGGTGCAGATGAGTTTGGTGCACCGCTGAGTGGGTCAAAAAAAAATTTTCAGTTGGGATGGGTCCCAAGTCAGTTTTGACTGGAGCTTGGGTGCTTTGATTGGGTGAGATCAAATCCCCCATTGGATCCTTGGATTGAGTGGCCCACTCAGCATGGGCTTCCCAATCTGATTAGTTGATGGATTCCTGAGTTGCTTCCACCGCAAAGGTTTTCATGTCCTCCTGGCGTTGTGAGTGTGGAATAGCGGTGGTGGCTTTGGCCGCTTCCTTGGACACAGCCCTGCAGGCCTGCTTGGCCTTCTTCCACTCTTGCGGGGAGATAGGCTTTACCAGTAGGTAGCAGCCTTGTGCTCCCCACGGGAAAGCCTCTTTGGTGCTTGCAGTTGGTTCATAGTGCGCCTCTCTGCTGGCCATGGCCGCCGAGGGGTGCTCTTGGAATGTGACACCCTCCTTGGTGGGGCATGCATGCTCCTTATGGCTGAAAGCGTCACAGTGGGTGCAAATGGGGGGCGCGCTGTCCACAGTCACCTGGAATGGGTGGGTGGTATGCCCTGCAATATCAATAAAAGTGGAGTGCGGGATCTGGGTTAGGTCCTTTGCAATCTCCTCAGTTGGGGTCAGGACTGCAATGGCTTTGCCGGTGCACAGGTGTGGCATCAGCGTGAAGTGTTGCATTTTGAAAGATTGTATTTCACCGTATTTGGTGAGACCATCTTTCAGGTGTTGTTCCAAAATGTCACGTTTTACTGTAGTAGGCAAAAAGTCAAACGTGAGGAAAATTTGGTTTAAATTTGTCTATCTGGTGCGTTTGGTTTCAACTACCCATTGCCCTTTGGGGAGGTTGACCACTATGCGCACTGCCGCAGCCTCATCTGCTGCCTCTTTGCTTTTGAAACCTAGGTCCAGCCAACCATGTGACATGGAGTGAGGTGCGACGTACACCGCGGTTGGGAAAATTTTGTGTACATCTTCACAAAATTTTTCCCATAGGGCCGTTTTTTGGATATCCAGATACACACGGACTCCGAACTCCACTGACAAAAGTGGCTGGTAGTGTGGCATGTTATTGTACTGGTTGCATCGTGCTTGCCATGCAAGTATCTCCAGGGAGATAGTGACTGCCAGCTTTTTAAATTTTTGTCTATTCTGCCAGTTTCTCCGGGGCATTTTTGAACATTGGAGGCCGCGGGCCTTCCACCTGCTCCTCTTACCTTACTTGCCCAACTGCTCCCTGACATGGGCGCAGACTAATCTCCTCTGTGAGATTATCAAACTAGATTCAGTCTTGAATTGAATAGGTTGCAAAAGTGATTGCAACGAGAAAGAAAAGTTACCCTTGGTCTCATATTGGAAGGGATGTTATCACAGATCTGGCACCCCGCAAAATTGTTAAATCTTCAATTTCTGGTATAATTGAGGAAATTTTGATTGAAGTGCTACAATTATTAATTTTAAAACGAGTCTATCTCTAAAAATGATGAAATGATAAATAATTCAATCATCAAAGAGATGCAAACCAGCGATGACAAAACTTCAAATGAGGTATGCTCCCAAAAGGAGCTAGTCATTTTAGTAACGTTGAAAAGTAAAATAGTCAAAACAAAAGAAAAACGGTGCCATCAAGAAACCAGTTAAACAAGTCCACTGATGGTAAGAAAAAATTGGACTCCACTGAAGCGCATGGGAGCCATGGAGCCAATGACCCTGATACCTTGGGCTTCATATACTGGCGCAGTGCACAAATTAAGGAACTTGGGAAAATAAGTGCCCCAGAGTGAAATCAATTAAAGAAAAGACTGCACCGAAGTTCCTGAAGAAGATTTAATAATTTCCCAATTCACTATTTAATTTATCACTCAATTTATTATTTTACATCCCGATTTTCTAGTATTTAATATAAAAAATACTTAGTATTTATCTTAAATAAACAGTCTTTTTACAAATTATTAAGTTTGTCATTCATTTGGTTTTTCACTTCAACTAAGTGAAAAGTAGTGACTGAAAGTAACCAGTCTTGAGTACACTACATTTGAAGACATTTGTTTGGGAAGGACTCCTTGTAAGGTTAGGCTTGCAAGGAAAGAGGTTGAGATAAACTCTGTTTGGTCAAGGAAAGATTCCAACGTACAAAGTATTATTTTTAAAGAAGACGCACAGTTGGCATGCGAGTGTCAGGTTTAAAGCTCTCTCAGGAAGTTTAAACCTAGTTGATTAGTGTCAGATTTTTGCAACAGATTACCCCTTTTGACGCCCCAAGTTCAAAATCTCAGATTTAAGTGAGCAGAACCTAAGGCGGTAAGAACGGACTTCCTGACAATAATTTTGCAAGGATCTAAAACTTCATTTCACTGACCAGTTTTGGCAACTTGACTACCCAAGAACAGAATAAGGTAAAAACTATGCATCATATACAAATATAGATTCAATAGATCTTTTCTACTTGGGATATGACAGGAGAATATTTCATACGTTAATAACAGAGCGTGTTCCAATATGATTATGTACACTTAAACACTCAAAGGCATTATAAGAAAATTTCTAAAAAAGGCTGATAGTTATTTATTGCGGTATGCTGGTAATGTCAAAAACAGCATGGGCTGCGCATATAATGTTGCTTATAAAGGAAGTCTGGAAGCAACCATGTAATTATCAAAGATAAGAATTTTAAATATAATTAAAATAAAGGACACTTATTCCATGACACAGATTAATATTGTGATAGAAGGCTTGAGAATGCAAGTTTTTCTCAGAGATAAACTTACCAGAATAATAAGGAAGATCAAAACGCCCAATTACGAGAAAAAAGTGTTCCATGGTAATGCAGGAAGGCCTATTTAAACCAAATAGAATGCATAAGGCTTATAAAATGCTTTAATGATATTCCAGCAAGCCATGGTCACAACTTTGGGAGGTTTTAGTTTAATTGTACTAGCATACCTTGATAACACAAACGTTTTCAGTAATATATTTTAATTCACCTGGAACACTTAGAGGAAATTTTCAAAGGGCTTTTAGATGTAAACTTGCAGATCAAACTCAGAAAGTGCCAATTCAAGGACAAGCGGGCTAACTTGGCTTTGTGACTAACAAGAAGGGATCAAACTCTCAACTAGACAAATCAGACTTTATTAAAATAAAATAGCCAAAATACAAGCACAATATTCAGGTCTTTCTTGAAATGATAGGTTAACAATGACAGTTCATTGTCAATTTTTCCAAACTAGCAGAACCTCTCTTATAAATTTTTAAGATAAGGTCCAATTTGATTAGATCTCATCATGTTAATATGCCTTTACCCAGCTTTAATTGCCTTTTATAAACTCATGTTTTATGATAACCAGATTTTGATCAAGATTATATTGTGCAGAATGACGCCCTAATGACTGAGTTAGGGGGCGTACTATTTCAAATTGATTCAGGAGGATAAAAGCGCACTGATGCTTATGCCACTTGGATCTTCAATGTCCATGAGAGGAACTATACTATAACAGAGAAAGTTTTATTGAATGTTTACTACGCCTACAAGCAATCAAAGCCTTAATTAACAAGACCCGTTTTCCATGATTGCTGACCATGCGTCCTTGAGTTAGTTATATAAAATTTCTAAAAAGTTATAGGAATTTTCGCTCAATAGGCTCTAAAACTACAGGTTTATTAGTATAATATCAAGATTTAAAAAGGTGCTGTTTACTAAAATTTGATAGATTCTCTCATTTGTTGACCATAAACACTTTTATCTGACCCATTGATGCCCATATCAAAAAATTATTAATGAAGTTTTCAGAGACAGACTAAACCTGTATAGAAAATTCTCTCAGAACTTTTTCAAAATAACCTAGTAAAATGTGAGGCTTTATACAAGATCATTGACATAAATAAGCTTAATTATCCCAATCTTTGCCCAGAATGGACATAATAATAGCATCAAATAAGTTTTTATGGTAGATTTAAGAAAATATTAAGCAGATAATCAATATTAATTCCGGAAGTCAAAGAATTTTGATGTACATAAGACCCAGAACTGTTGTGCAGAGTATCAAGGTGAAAGGCCCTTATGGAAAAGTACCTTGAGAAATTGGATTGGCCCAAACTTATTTAGATTTTTTTATAGATATTACAGGACCCCCAATTAGTAATAGGAAATTTATATATCATCATGGCAATAGATCATCTAAACAATTGAGTAAATTAAGTCTATTGGGATTTTGTGGCCTCATCCACTGCTAATTTCTTCCTAGAACAAACCATTCATCAACATGGCTGCCACAATTTATCTTGACAGTTAATTGTCATGAGAGACTTAAGTCAATTGTAAAATTTGTATTCATTTAATAAAATTCATTCACTATACTTATATCCTTGGAGCCTGGTGTTACTCCCCCTTCATTATGCAGCACCGGATCTCTTGGCTGTGCATCAATGAGTTACCATGGTCTAAAAATTTTAGACCTTGGCAGCACTGCAAATTTTTATTAACTCATTGGTGTGTTTTCCTCCTCTGTCCTTCGCAATTATATGACGCTCAGTATTTAAGCATCTCTGAATTTCAAGAAAACACAATCTTAAAATTCTACATTGTCAGTTTTGGTCTTGCCTCATGTTAGTGCTTTTTCTACCGTAAATAAAGCTTCCAGACTTGATTTTGTTCTTGTGCATTAGCATATGCGCCAAACCCATTAGTCTAGATTGTCAGGGTGGATGAATTTCTGCCATTCTTAAGAAATGTGGGGACAGTTGTCCATTACATTATTTTAAGATCAATAAATTTTACATCCTGATGAGTACCAATTGTCCCATGTATTCCAGCCATCAAGATGTTCACCGTTCTCTCACCTCCAATCCCGCTCTCAGAATGCCGCATGCACCCATAATGCCTTCAAAATTCAGAGCCCCATTACAAGTTAATTTGCTGTTGTGCCCCCTGTTTGTCTGCTGCGTCAATACCTTCCATGCTATGTGAAAGCCCTGGAGTATGATCTGCGTCTCATAACACATCTCTTTTTTAGAAAGCTGCGCCAGTTTACTTTGCCCACTGTGTTTGTCACGTCCACATTGCCAATGAAAATATTGTTTGTGTGTCCCCATCACTACCGTGCCCAAATTTCTTTTCACCCCACTCTCTCCTTTCCTCTTCTATTGCTTGCAAAGTCCTATATATTAGAAGTGGTGAAGTCATGAGCTGATGTAAGTTAATTGTGGCACTCACATTTTTTTATTTAAATCATTCTCAGACATCCAACTTTTTGGAGCCCAGTGTAACTCTTCCTTTGATTGTGTGGTGCCAGATCTCATAGTTATGCATTGATGAGGTACCAAGATCTAAAATTTAGACCTTGGTATCACAGAAAAATCTCATTTAACTCTTTGTGTGTTTCCCTCCTCTGTATGTGCAATTCCCCAACGTTCAGTATAAAAACATCTCTATTTTAAGAAACCCCCATCTTTAAATTCTATGTTATAATTTTTTGAGCTTGCCTCGCACAAGCACTTATCCCTCATAATTAAAGCTTGCAATATCAACTTTGGTTTTTGTGCCTAGGCGCCTGCGCTAAACCCCTTTAGTTTAAATCAACATAAGGGATGACCTTCTGCTGCATTAGGGCGATGCAGCTGACAGTTGTCTGTTAAAATGGTAAAATCAAACTGCTACCAATGTTTTCCAAGCTCAATCAACTGATGGAAGTTGATCGTTTTCTTTTCACTTCCTACCTTCCTGATTCCATAAAGACAGTTGAACAAACGAATGGATCATTTTTTAAACATTATTATAAAGTTGACATCCTAGAAACATAAAGTGGAGTACATACCTTAGTCTAGTCATCTTTGCTATAAATCTCCCATCATTTGGCCACTAAGGTTCTCCATTTCATTTGTTTGTGAAACACCCTTCCCTACACTCATTGCTTTATGCCATTTTCTATAAAGCCCTAGTGATCTAATGCATCCAAAATATGGTGAATGGCTTTCAGATACATAGATTCAACCTGAAATACCAGCCCTAGAAATAGTATTTTTGAGATATAAAAGGCTAACAAGCAAAGATAAAAAATGCTATAGTATTTCTGAATTAAAAATAGGTGACATAACACTATTTTGTGATACTCATATTAGTTTAATCAAAAGTTAATCTATCAGGTTGGGTCCAATTAAGGTAATAAAAATCTTAATATATGTCTATGTGACTATGAAAAAAATCTTGGTTACTTATAATTGATTCTACTCTATTTATAAAAAGGCAAATAAAACGCAAGAAAAAAATAGAGTAAAAACAAAAAATTAATAAAATATGTCAATAAATATTTACACAAAATATTAAATTTTTTAAGAAGCAATGTGTATCTGTATTAAAAATTGGTATTAAGTTGTTTTGCCACTTTTGTCCAATCTACGCATTATGATGTTAGAAACAAGGCCGTACTGATGTACAGCCAAATGCTTAATACATATAACATCTATTAACCAATGCAAGCGGGGTGAGTAGGCACTAAATCACTTCAATTTTGGTCTAATCATATGCAAGTAGAAAACAGACTCTTGGAGAAGCCAATATTAGAAAAATATTATTGCAGTAATTTTAAAATGCTCAGAAGAGACAGACAAACAAAGTAAGACTCATTATGTCATTTTTAAATGAGAAGCGTTATGTACAAAAGCTTTCAACTGGCATCTGTTTGAGAGAATTATGCATCAGATGGACCTGAAAGGTCACCTTAAGTAAATCAATTATCCAGGTTGTCAATAACATTTCTTGAAAAGTGTTCTTCATTGTAGGTCAGAATCAAAAAATTGCTTTTATGGGTGTTAAATTCAGGGAAGCACTAAAACTATACTGATTCTCCAAGTTCAGAGCTTAAGAACCAACAATTTCCACTGATAAATATGTGGCCTGTTAACTATCTTGTATCTTAATGGAAGCATCAAAATTAAGGCTTCTTGATAGGACCATAGAGTAGTTATGTTTGCAAGTAATTTTTTCTATAGTTAGCTTTTATAGCTATTGCCACTCAGAAAGTGCAGGATAGATGTGGAATTGTAAACTAACTGAGCACATATATTTACTCTGTTAGCAGGTAGCCTTTCATAAAAGGCCCAACAAAGAAACGTTTAGGTCCTTAGGATACAGAATTTGGCCCAAGTGCCCAGTTATTCATATACAAAAGAACAAGAGTTTACCATCTAGTACTAAAAAAAAAGAACAAGAGTTTAAATTGTAGCTAGTGGCTTCTCCAATTGGGCTGATCAACATCACCCAGTTGGAAGTATCTCACCCTCAGCAATTGTTATAGCTTAATAGAGATAGCCATGGTCATAAGATGCTCAATTGATTAAGCTCTAACTCCCATATCGAGACCAACACAATATGAAACCTCATTGATTGAGACATTAGTAAAAATGGCGTTGCTCTTTGTATTTAAGATTCCCCACATAGCAGCGATAGACAGAGGCTGTACTGTTTACAAACATTGCTAACTAAATGGGAATCTCATGGTTTATATTATAGTCTAGTTGGGGAAAATTAATCTTCCATGGTTAGCTCAAATAGTGTTTATTTTTTTATGAGAGTACTAAGTCTCATAGATTACCTCATATTGATATATTGTTGTAAATCACCCGACTTATCACCATAATCTGATATTAAACCACCTTGAAACTCTAATTATGATCTATACTGTATTCAGATAACCAAAAAATTGGCTTTAAAATATGATTGGTTGCATATTTATCAGCTAATAAGTCTTCATTTGGGCGCTAAAAGTGGGTCACAATATTAAGCCAAATTTTATACGCTCTCTGTTTTAGTGCATAATTTCAATATGCTAATGAGAAAATGTTTTGTCATTTTCTATGAGCTTGGCATTAATGCACTTACATATAGTTGTCCCAAAGAGGCGTACCATAGTGCTATTAGGAGGCCTGTTGACTTTCCAAATTTGAGTACATCATGTATAATTTTAACGCATGCATTTCTGCCTACTATAATAAACGTCTTGCTAAGATGTAGTCTAATTTTAGCAGCTTTAGGTCAATTATCCTTTAATTTTGGCCAAATATTGCGCCAAAATACTCCCAATTGTAGATTATTTTTGCCCATTACCAGGATGAATCGATTGTTGTTCAGCAAGAATCATGACAAACTGGATTAGGATATATTTCTCTACCATGGTTTTGACCTTCATAGGATTGTCATGATATTGATGAACTCATTTTCAATAGTTGATCATAGTAGTAGTTTCTCAAGTTATAAATTACTATATTTAGCCATGAAGAAAATAAATCACATTGGATTATGTTTAGATAATTATTGGATTTAAATTTTAATCATAGAATGTCTATAATTCATAACAGAAATTTTTTTTGAATCAAAAACTCAGATAAAATTAATCTTTATTGCTTTGTATGCTCAGGTAATAAGTCTCAATTGTACAGAAGAATTACTTTTTTAAATAAAAATCTTTGTTTCTATTAATTGTTTTATGAGTTTAAGAATGGCTAGTGTACCATAAGACACTCAGCTGAATCAGGGATATTTTAACCAGAAAATCTTCTAAAATGAAGATCAGAGATATATATAAGCAATTTATCCTCATTCTTTCCTGTTAAAGCTTTAATTATGCACCATCAATTAAGAACTAAACAGTGGTGATATTCAAGAAATGGAGCACAAACTGTTAGTAATACCCAGATATGCTTGATAAAACTTGGATATATCTCATACACTTGGGTTAATCCATTCTTAAAATTGGCTTTACAATTACCACTTTGAAGCTTATTTACTTTTTCTATCATATTGTGGCAAAAAGATTTTTATTTTTATCAAACTGAGTTAAGCCAACCAGGGGACAGACAATACTGAAACAGAAACTCTAAAACTAAACCAACAAACCACATGAACTGACCTTTCTAAAAGAGAAGCAGGAAATGCAAAAAAAATGAGAAAACAACTACTAGTTGGCACAACGGCGAGCTGCTTATCCCACCATTGCAGAGGGGGAGGGGGATCAGGCGTAGCATCATCATCTTCCTCAGGATTAGCATTAAAAAACCAGATCAATGTTGATATCAAGGGGGTTGGGGCGTCCTCAGGAAGAGGGTCAAAGTGAAGTAGATAGCAGATGAGATTAAAAATTTGGCCCTCGATGAAAACCTCTGAGTTCAGCAACATGATGTTAAGCTTGGATGTGGGCTTTGGGAAGTTGGGCTAATTTTTCAATGTTTGCTCTGGCGACATGCATAGATGGGGAAAAATCTGTCAGACTAATGACACGTTTGACAGTGGTGATGGCAGTTTCATAGAGGCGTTAGATTTCCTCTTTTGCAATATGAGAAAAATTGGAGGGGAACAAGGGTGGTACAGACCTTTACTAAATTCAGCGACATATTTAGCCAAGGCTATGAAAAGATGGCAATTTTTTGGGAGAGGCCAACGCAGCCTTGGCAAGCTGGTGGTCACTTTGGTATGGGATAGCATTGGGTTTGGGAAATATTGTTAGGGCAGGAGTGGGGCATCAAAGTCTCAATCATAAAAGCTCTAAATTTGTTTGGTTTAGCCAAAGGTTTGACAATTTCACCAGATTTTGTCACTTCATCCAACAGTCCCATGGATTTTGGTTGACTTATATTGATTTGATGATATGTAGCTGTAGTTGGGTAAGTTTTGGGGCAGGATATTTTTTTAATTAAAAAGAGGGTCCAAACCTGCTCCCAATTGGTTGGCATGAGTGTGCATTGGCTGGCTTAGATTTGGGTTGCTAGATTTTGCTGCTGGTTCATGAGAGCACAACCTGGGGGTGGGGGCAGCCAAAATTCCCACTCAAACGCTGTTGGTGTGGCCTTCTGGGTAGGGTTGGCAATATTTGCAGGTTTAAATGTATCAATATGCCTTTTTGGTATGGTCCAATTCATGAAAGAGGGGGAAAACTGTGCGGCCATTGTCAATGCAAGCCAAAAAATGGTTGGGTGTGGATGGGATATAGGCACGTGGTGGGATGTGCTGGGCCATGTTCAGCTGGTGGAGGGTAATGGTGGCCATTGCCTGAGGTGCTGCGAGGCGCTCAGCACCACTTGGGACAATGAATTGGAGGATGGGGTCTTTGCCATAAGTGGCCAGCCTTGACATCAACTCCTCATAAAGTGTTTGAGGGGGAAAGTGGGAGGGGAGGTTCACAAAGGTCATCATGGGTGTGGTATCATCTGGGAGACATGTTTGGGTGGTGTTAATGGTTGTTTTTGTATATTAAAGGCATAGCTGCTGCAGCAGCCACATCCTCTTTGGTGGTAAAGCTTATATCAAAATAGCCCTTGTAAGGGCGGAAGTCTATAAATCCTGCTGATGCAAAGGTGGCAGTTGCCAGCTCAAGTATTGCTTTGTTGGCATATGGTAAGATACATCCATACTTGGCATGGAGGCAAAAGCAGATAGTGGATTGAGGTAGGGCTTAGGGATGGGGGTGGGTTGGGTAAACTCAAGCAGGGTGGAGTGCTAAGTCCCTTGGAGGGACATAGCGGCTAGATGTATTTGGTGGACTGGACAATCCAGTTTTCACGCGTTTGCCTGCTGGGTGGAAATGCTAGTGGGTGGAGCACCGCTGCCCCACACTGGAGCAGCAGGTGGTGGATCTGAAGACATAAGTTGTGGAATTGATGTGGTAAGGCGGTGTGGAATACTAACTTGTTTTTAAAATAGCTCAATGGTGATGTGGTAGAGTGATTTTTGTTAACATAAAAAGAAGGAGTACTTGCTTATTTTAACTTTAATAAATGTATTTGAGAAAGCTATACTTGTGAAGGTGTTAAGTATGTTTTTTGATTTTTAAAGGAAGCTTTATTAACTCTTTATTATGTCACAAGTTATTCTAAGTTGCTAAATATTCCACCATTACCTCTGGAAGATAGCTGAGCATTTTTTAGAAACCTTGCGTCATTTGTATTTCTCAAGCTAAACCTCAACTATTGATTAACGCTCACTTCTTACAGATATAGGTGACAACTCTCCTATCTAAAATCTGAGACAAGGTTATTGCAGTAAATGCTTGAACCCTCTAAGTTTCAAAACATTGTCAAATATTTTTCATGAAGTATAACATTCTTCTTTGAAAACTCAAGAGTCAGTGATACCATATAACACTGCTATTTCTGTCATTTTTTGCATGCAAGCAATAGTGTCACTGCATAACTTTTTTGTGACGGTCAAGGCGCTTCCTGACCGCCACATAGCCCCAACCCCCCTAAGGCGGGGATTGGGGCTCTTAGTAACATAGAGAATGATTAATAAAATCATAGTGTTCAAGGGCAACAACCATCATAAATGTCATTCTGACAAATCAGATGCTGACAAATCAACTAAACCTTGGATAAGAGGTGGCAAGGTGTAACGGTCAAGGTCCTACCTGACTGCCATATGGTCCTTACCTTTAGAGCTACCAATAAGATTATGGAGAAGGATTTCCAAAGTTCAGCCATGAGATTTAAAATTCGAGATGGTTCAGTTTGGAAATATGATATGAATAATAATTCCGATAATACATTTAAGTCCGATAGTCGGAATCCGGAGTTCGGATCTCATAAGCAGGCCAAAAGTTGGAAACTTTCAAGTTCAAAACCCCATTAGTACTAATTTAAGCTCAGGTTTTGAACAAGGCATTTTATAATTTTTTAAGCTTTTTTTAAACCATGGGAGTGCTTAGCATTCTCCAGCACATATAATACAGGAAATCAAGTTAGATTCTCTAACTTCATTTTCTCAATCCTGCAGACAAATAAACTAAAAGTTTAAGTTTATTTATATTTATATTATATTCTTATTGCATGACAGGATTCAACATGATGATAGTGAGTTGGCACAGGCTTTAGCTTCTCTCTATTCCTTGTCAACGGGACAAATTGCACTATTGTCAACCAGCATTCTGGCTACTATCCTACATGGTTTAATAACTGATCATGGCCTTAATGCACATAGCAGGAAGTTTCTCTCTTGTGCAGTCTTAACTATATGGACTGCAACTTGGCTTCTTTTGCAAAATTCATTTGTTGCATACTGGAGAGAGCCTTTTCATCACACATAAGGGTCAACATAAATGGCAACCAGCCAATCAAAGGCCACCAACCCAAAGTCTGATGAACTAAATAATGATAATGATAATGGCAAAGGGCAGCCCAGTAAATTAGGGGCTGCCAAGCCAAATCATGCCAAAAGCAGCAACTTTGAGAACCACAGCATTGGGCAGCTCAGTGAATCAGGAGCTACCAAGCCAAATCACCTGCTAGATGAGAATATTGAGAGCCATGGCAAAGGGCAGTCCAGCAAATCAGGGGCTGCCAAGCCGAATTATACCAAAAATGGAAGCATCAAGAGTCAAAGGAGCAGCAGCTGAGTGAAACAGAAATTGGCAGAAAACTTTTAATGATTTTTTTAAAAGTTTGCAATAAGGTCAACATGAGAATGCTAAGCTCTGATTCATCCCCAACAAACAAAATTATATGCGGAAAAGTTTCCATAATGTCTGGGGTACCCAACAAATGGTCTATAATGGGCCTAGATGGGAATATTGGAGGCCAGGATTCTTGAAATATGCCCGCAGATAGCCCACCATCCGTGGACTCCACAGGAACAAATTCCCCCATATCCCCCACTTCCTAACATAAATAAAACCAGGCGAAGGTGTATAGGACAGCTTTGTCATCTAATATATACAATAAAAACCTCAAAAATCAGAAATAAAATTTTAACTTTCAAAATCATTTATTCAAACTTTGGAGGAAAGCCCTGGATTTTAATTGAAAAAGGACCATTCCTCAGACTTTGATAGAGTAGTTGCCTCTCAGTATGCTCTCTCTGGTAAACAGACTGTTCTCCTCAGTGTGAGCATCATCCTTACCATATTCCAAGGATACCTCAATCGCTCATCAAGACAACAAACAAAGGACCTAATTAAAGCAGCACTCTCATGTTTGTGGGCCCACACCTGGGCCCTCTTGCCCAACTGTTTTGTTGCAATGTGGAAGGACCCCGTTCATCACATTTTTTGGGTCTTAATATAACTGTATCCAACAGTTACTTGAGCTCACAATAGAATATTTTTCATCAGTGTTGTATCTTTAATGTGGTTTGATTAGAATGGGGCTGCCATCCCATGTCCTTGCAATGCATCTCTCAATGGCATGACCCATAGCCACTATTTAAAGACCAGGGGAAAACAAATTTGCTTTTGTCGCACTTTCTAGTTCCTGAGGGGCCACCTGAGGCACCGTGTACTTTTAATAAATTTCCCCAAAGTCATCTATCAGAAGAGGTGTCATCTATCTTAGCAGGTGCATCTGTCCGCAATGTGCACCATGATGCATAGAATTCTTTTACAAAATGGCAATTTAAGGAAGTCAAAATAGAGAATGCTTTTTCTAAGAAAAAAGAGGATATAGGAAAACAAAATAGGCCAGTATCCTCACAAGTGAGGGTACTGGCTTAAAAATGGGAAAGGATATTTGCTAAAGTTGAAAGAACTGTTCTTGGTTGCTGAATCGTCTTATGGAGCTATAAGTTCATGTGTTCATGCATTGTAGGAAAGGTTGATTGCAGCCTGGCATGTGATTAATTTGGTAGAGATTAAGCAAACATTTATAGGCTTCTCACTTGTTCTACTTTCCATAAATGGTTTCAAAATTTCTCAAAATTGAGATGCACTCCACCCTCAAAAGTCTGATAAACAGTTGCAGTGAAAATTGTAGGTCAGAAAGGGGTAATAGAAAAATGGTAAAGGGAGAGAAAGAATAGGATCAAAAATATAATCTTACAAAAGTTATCTTTATTATTATATTAAACTTGAAAGGGATTTACTTAGGTTTCAGATTTTAGATATGAGAAAATTTGGGAATTGGGCAGAGATACGGGAGATCTTACCTGAAGTAACTTCTACCATTTAATATGTGTTGTTAAAAAATTAGCTACACAAAGGTTAAACATCCCAACATATATCTAGCTAGCCAATGTGGTAATGGAGCAGTCTTATAAGATATAGGATAAAGGAATGGAAGCCTTACACATTAAGAACACTGCTTCATATTCTCCTTGAACTCCTCTAATAAGTTTTCTATAACTTATCATATCTCCTTTTTTAGTACTCCCAAGCTGACTTTTTAAATTTTCCTAAAGCTTGCACCAAATCAATAGCGTTGTATTGGGACCATCTAGTACTAAAAAAATAGCGTTGAAACTTGTATTTTTGTCATTATCCAAAATTTTCTTCTTCTCACTTTTATTGGTTGTATTGTGGTGGTTAAAAGCAATCTTTTTAGTTTTTTTGGTACAGATGGAATCATATAATACTGATAGCGTTCTAGGATCCTTTAAATGAAAGTCTTTTAGGTTCAAAATTTTCTAGCATGATTTTCAGTAGTATTTTGGAATTTAATGATAATGGCCTAACCTGTTGGGTGCCAGACAGTACCTTTGTATTCTTTTCTGAACTAAAATGAAATAATTTAATAACCTCAACCATTTTTAATAACACTTTATTCTTTTTTTACAGTAAGCAAAGAACAAAATAGATCTATCTCTTTCTCATTATGCATAAAAGTTGTCTATGGGGTTTGACTCTTTATTCCTAAGGACTAAAAGCATCTTACAGTTAGGCTCAAGGGACTCTTATTAAACTTGATATCCCTTTTTGATCTTTAGTAAATATTACCGTTGAAGTAAAATCAAGATGTCATTCTTAAATATCACTTCTGAAGCAATTAATATCATTTATATTTATTAAATAGGTAGATCATAACAATCTTTTAGTAAGGGAGGATACCCAAGTGGTAGAGTAGGGACCTCTATCGCTGCCTCCCCAAGTTCAATTCCAGTACTGGAACTTTGGGTAGGGGACAATTATGACTGTGTTGGCGTTGTGCACCAGAACCCCAAACTGAGATAGCAAATAGCAAAGGCAGTCCATGGAGTTCCTGGCCTATCATACGCTGCACATGGAGGTTTTCCAGATTTTATCCTCCTTTCCCATTCATTTGATTTTCCTAAATTGGTGCGGTATCATCCTCAGGTTAGCCCACCTCAAATAAAATAAGTAAATAACAATCTTTTAGTGCATTTGTGATATATGGACATGCAGTTTAGTACTCTACATTATATTTAGTGTTCATTAAGCAGTTTAATACCTTAATCAACTTTAAAGATACAATTTTTGTATAGTGTGAGATAAGCACCCTACTTACATAGGTATAGTTCAGTCCAGGAACTTCGCTGATCCTACATTTTTGTAAAACCTCTGTCTCATAATGATGTAATTTTTACTGAATATTAAATAAAGCACTATACAATAAAGGATATTCCTATATCTCTTGAGATATTAAATCTCTGCTCCAGGAAGACTTTCAATTAACTAAGATAAATTTGGGCAAATGATGATACTTTGTTAAGATAGAAAGTAAGGGTATTTATAAGGGATTCTCTAGCCATGAAGAACTGATGTCTCCAGGATAGAATACTGAATATCAGGGGGTACAAAGGGCACAATGAATACAGTGGGTACAATAGGTATAATTTTGCATATTTATGAGGAAGATTAATTAGAGGTAGAAATTACCACATGACAATTCTGGAATTTATTAGGAGACCCCCAAAAAGTAGGGTGATCATTAAAGCGTCTTAGCGGAATTCTGATAACGTTTGCTTTTATTCTGACCATAGACACTCAATATATGGTTATTTTTAGTCAAATCAATACTTTTGGCAACAATGTTGATAGGAGTTCCAGAGTCCAATATGGCTTGTACTCAAACACATTGCATTACAACATCTAATTTGGTGACACCGTTTCTGAAAATTTTATAAGTAGCTAATACTTAAGTGATTTTTTAAAATCCTTAAGCTACTCATGTTATCCTTTGTCCGCTGACTTTACTATTGTCCACTTACATGACTTATTGATATTGGTGAAAGGTTGGTTCATTAAACTTTCTCCTTCATCAATGCTTAAAATCTTGTATGTATTATAAGCCTGTGCCAGGTAAAATATATTTACTTTATCCACTTCTTCACAGGCCCTCACTTAAAATAATAAACCTCTTTCAGGAGCTTGTATTATATAGTAATCAGTGTTTTCTTTTCTGGATACTTTTTGCTTCACTTTAAGTGTGGAGTGATTTAGTTCAATGAGGTGCCTGGTCCTGCCTCAATCTTTGCTTTTTCACCTAAGCCCTTTGATTAGGTCAATGCCTTCAATAAAAACTAATTAATTGCATTTTTGATGCCAAAATTCTTTTTAACAGTATATATGAATCAGTTGGCAATGTTTTTCTTTAGTTTTATCATCTATATCTTGTGCCACATAAAAAGCATTGTTACTATATCATGGCTAGTGCTTAACAATTTGAACTCACTTTAATAGGCTTTTTGTATATCCAGTAATGTTTCTTTGACCTCCTAAAAGGACTTCACTCGTTATAGGGCCAACTCATATTAATTTCTTATTGGGGATGATATTTAAGAAATAAGCAGGATGGTTGTTGTCAAGAAATCTAAGCTTCTGGTTGTCTATAGCTGTTGGAACTTTAAGGATCTTTCTGGATAGTTGGTAACAGTCTGGTCTTCCTATCTTCAATAAAAGAATATAACTACTTTTTAGTACATCTTGGGCTTTCAGATTCCAATAATAAGACTTTATAACTTCATTATAGGTTAATCCTGGTTCTGAAATTGCACTTACAACTCCTTGAGCCTCATGAGTTATGAACCTATTCCATGTGAAAAGCCTTTTGTCAATCACCAGCTCCATCAATGCTATTTTTGTAATTTTCAAGAAATCTTAAATCATTTCTTCACCCCAAGTAAACATAGTTTTGAAGTAGGGCTTATAGTTCAAGTCTTCTATAGTAAGTTCCACCCATGTTTGCTTGTGTAATAATGGGTGTCCCTACTAGTGAGGTGTCATCATATCATCTAGCAATCACTCATGGGGTTCTTTGTTTTGTTTATAAACATGCTAACTTATTGCTTAATCTTTAGTTTTCTCTCATGATAATTAAGCTTCAGAGTCCTTCCAATTGATCTATATGATGTTTATAATATACTTTTTTTCTTCCAAATGCTTCACCCACTCCTTTAGATTTTCATGATTAACTCAAGCTTTTCTGACTAAGTCACGACTTAATAAGAGGGCAATTATGATACCTGCGCATCAGGCAATATCTAATACCCAGCCAGTACTCTCTCAAATAAAGTTTATATTTTTAAGGCCATTAGATTCATTTTTATAACATAATTATGGTGTAAGTCACTGTGATAAGCATGAAGTGGCTAAGGTTAAGGATGTAAAGTTGGCTACCTTGCCTGATTTAAAACATACTTTGTACCAACTCTGGGTAATATGTTAAAAATTTTTAGGTTTAAGATATGATGTCACGTGATGCGTTTACAAATGTTACATATACAGCCTTAGGAAGTTACACATTAATTTACTTATGTAAATGGGTCATTACTTTCAATTTTAGGGCGAGGATTGGAGCATCATTTAAAATACTATTATTACTGATATGTGAAATGTTCACCAATGATCTAAACCTAGTTTAAAAATGTTGATTGTATTGTAATACCCTTGATAGTAGTCTTGTTTCATTGGCAAATTGTCTTAATGCCACGTCAAAATAATCATATTCCATCCGTCTAATACACTAACATTGATTTGCTAGACCAACTTTTTTGTAAGTTAAATTTGCATTAATAAATACCCACCAATATTTTACTTATTAATCTTTGGGCCAGCCTTGCCGCGTACCTCCTCAAGGAGTTTTCCAACAACATAGCCATTATCTAATTCTAAATCTTATGCTAATTTTTTACAACAATTTTAAGTTTAAACTACTTTAAAATTGAAGTTGTCAATCCTAGGCCCAAATTTTCAGCTGGTCATGAACTCCTCCTTGGAGTATAATTAAGTCGTTGTCTTCTTATGCTAACTGTCATTATCTATAATTTTATATATAATATACCTGAGCCATCTAGGCGTCAGCACCATTTACGGTGTCATGTTTTCTCTTATTTTAGTAGTATGTTTCACTGGTGATCTGGTTTTGTATTCCCTCGCCATTTCCCCAGGAATAGAGGAGTCTCATACACTCGACATAAAGTTAGCCTTACTTCAATTTGTTCTATTCAGGTCTTATCTCGACATCATCTATATCGTGCGCTTCTCTCTGATGCCACAATCCATGTTGTCTTTAAACATTTTCAATTTTTCTTTCATTTAACATCACAATGAATGCCACCACTGTAGTGAACAACATTTGATAACTGGGATCCTTATAGTTCTGGCGCTGATAACATTGAGCTCAACTACTTCTAGATTTTCAGGTTTGTCACTTTGCAACCTTTTTACAATAGAGACTTGCACAACACTTATACTTAAGACAAAAAGTACTGGCGCGCTCTGCTTAGAACTTAGAAGAATTGTACAACTCCTACTCATCTTCTTTTGTTCTCGTCAATTAGCTCTACCATTGAGCCAATGCTTCTTTATTTATAAACATAAAACAAACAAAAAATTAAGACTTTTTGTACAGAATTTTGTTTATATAATGTAAAATTTCGGGTTTAACCCAAAAATTATTAAATTAAGAAGGAAATTGAAAATAGATCCATATTATACTTTTCACTAGTCTACATTTCATGAAACTTCTTTCAGGCCTGTAATGGCGTTTTGAACTTCTGGTAGCGCAGAGCATCTTCAGGATCTTTTCGCGTTCTGTATTTACTCCTTGTGTCCATTGACATTTCCTTCTCCATGATAGTTTCATCCTCTGAATCTACTATGTCTCATCTAAAAGTATTAGAGCCTCATATCTGGTACCAATAGTTAAGTCATGTAATAATCCAAGCTTTTCTACAAATCAATCCAGCATTGTTCAATAAAACTTTTTTATCTTAGAATCAATTGTTGTTGTTTTTTGACCCATTATCGTTGTTTTTTTGTTTCAGATACATTGCCTTTTTATCCATCATTAAACCCTTAGATTGATGGGTTGATGTTTCAAGACTCTATTAATTATTCTCTTAGTTTTATCACTAGGCAAGGAATTATATAGATAATAGAAGTGGGCTTCAAGAAAATGACTCAGAATTATCAAGCACCAAGCTACTAAGATCATGAATAGACAAGCTATGGTATGTATCAAATAATTCAAAAACCCAAAAAATATATTTTTTTACCTACAAAAAAGGAGTATATAACCCAAACTGCGCAATATGAAGAGATTATAAACTTAGAAAAAAACTCAACACTAATTATATATAGCTAAATTTTAGCAATATAAGGGTGGTTAGCCGAGCAGGTAAAACTGCTTCCACCCTAAGTGCAGGTTTTGAGTTCGAAACCTGTACTGGCTAGAAAAATTCTCGGTGTGGTATATTTGTCCCAAGGTCGACCCACCTCGAATAAATTTTAGCAATATAGGGGTGGAAGGCGAGTCGGTAGGCCGTACAGCTACCAACCTGAAGGTTGCGGGTTCGATTCCCGCCCTTCGCACATCGATCGGGGTGCCAGCCGAAGGAAGCTATTGGCGGTTAGTAGGTATAATAACACGAAAACTTTACCCATGACGTAACCAGAAAAATCCGAGTCCCGATCCGGAGGTGAAAAATTTTCTACGACAGAGTTGACCCTGCTCAGGTTTCATGTCGATACTTTCTTTCTCTATTTCGGTAATGTCCGTCCCCTGGTCGGCTTGCCTCGAACAAATAAAATTTTTTTAGCAATATAATGACCGCCATTGTAAAAATAAACCAATCACTCCATATTTTAATTTCAAGATCATTATAGTATAGATAGATAAACAAATATTACCCTATTTATAGGTAATTAGGAGTATCTCAAGTTACTATTAGTAAGCTTTATAATTAAATCTTTATGTTTTTTTATTTGCGTTCTATTCATCATTGTATATACTAGTAATCGCTTTACTCAAACTTATTACAATATTTTTATGCCATTATACCAAGTACAAAGTTTGCTACTATAATATCTGGACTTAAGTTGAGTTTTTTTTTGTAAAAATTATGCCCATAAGATTCAAAGCTATTTAGCTAAAAAGTAACATTATTTATTTAAGCTTATTTTACATTGTCTAGATAAACTTAGGAATCTGTTTTTTTTATAAATAATTGAGGTGGGTCGTCCTGAGGACAATACTGAACCAACTAATGTGGCAAATTAGAACGTTTTAAAAAAAGTAAAGAATGATAAATATGTAATAAAGCATGGCTTTTAGATAGGCATAAAACTTATTGGACCAACTTGCTATTCACTATCTTGGTTTGAGTATTTATGAACAACACCAACACAGTCAAAGATTTTACCCTACCCAAGTTCATCTACTGGGATTAAACTGGGGAGGCAATGGTCATTGAGTACATACTCTACCACTGGAGCACCCTAACCCAGGACTTGTCATTTAAATAATAAATTTTTGCCTTTCAGTTCTTTTAGCACAGATCTATTATCTAGTGAGCATCAGTTTTAGATATAAAGGTATTTGTACTATACTTGTCTTATCAAAGAGCCACATTGTTCTATAAGCTGTATATAAATCTTTCTAAGTTTTAAAACCTTTAGTTAAAGCCTTTACCAACAGAAAAGTCATTTAAACCTTTTTAATCATAAACTTTATTATTTTGTCTTTTTTATTTTCTTGTATTAATCCCTATAGTTTATATAAAGTGAGATTAGTTTCAAAAACTATATACTGGATGAAAGACACATTTTTTCAAGAAAAATTTGTGCTTAACTACATATATATGGCCACATACAGTATTCTAAAGATCAAACGTTTACCCATTAGAACTTTTAAACTATTTCTTAGCTATTTTGTTTTAAAAAATAATTAAATTAGCTTTTTTAGATTTGTAGTAAGTATAAAAGATGATTAGGTTATTAACCTTTTTTTCATATAAATATTTAACCCCCACATGGGTACTTTTTTATAGAATATAACTTTATACTTGTACTTCTAAATAAAGCAAAGTATATGAAATATTACTTGATAAAAAATTAATTTTACATACATATATTGTAATTCTATTACCTTTATGAAAACTATATTTAATGCTTGTAGTTAACAAAATTTATATATCAACAAGGGCAATTTGTACAGATATCTATGCATAAAGCTTACAATATTTGGTTTTCTAAACTATTTTAGGATATAGTTACTAGCATCATACTTTTTTTTTAATTACTTTATATTAACAAAAAAACTAGGTTTATATAATTTTTGTTAAAAGATCTTTTCATAAAGTAATATATGATATTTCCAAAGTCAAATGAAATCTTTCCTAAATCATACTCTTTCATTTAAAATTATTGCATCTTAGCTTTTCATTATCTAATATTATGGTAATTGGAATTTTAGACTACCCTGACAATGATTAAGAAGACTATCTTCTTAAGCACTTTTACTATATAAAGGATTGAAGATGATACAAGAGGCAAGACTCAAGGTATGAATCTTAATTGCTGAAACTTAAATTCAACATGTAATATGGTAGGGGAGGATACCCCAGTGGTAGAATATGGAACCTATACCACTGCCTCCCCAAGTTTGAACCCTGATCAATGAACTTTGGGTAGGGGACAATTATGACTGTGTTGGTGTTGCGCACCAATTCTCAAACCAAGAAAGCAAATAGCACAGGCAGTCCATGGAATTCCTGGCCTATCACATGCCACGCATGGAGATTTTCCAGGTTTTATCCTCCTTTCCCAATTCTTCACTTGCCTTCATCAGTGCAGTAACATCCTCAGGTCAGTCCATCTTAAATAAAATCTAAACATTTACTATGGTTGTCACAATTCCAATATGAGTGGACAATAATCTTAGGACAGCTAGGGCGGATAGGGAAGGATCCGCCAAACATGATATTGGTTACAATTATTTGAGTGCCTCAAGACGAGGCAATATTGTGATTTAATGGGTTATTATTGGATCACCTTGAAATAAGGTGATAAGGTGATGTCAACATTTGACAAATATGAATTTAATATCCTACAATTAGGGTAATAGAGAGCTAGAGAATAACAAGCTTAGATTGAGGAGAATCACTGGAATTGAATAGCCCAAGCATTGAGAGCGGTATTGTCAAAAGCAACTGTATATAAGCGAGATGGGAAATTGAGAGAAGATAAGTTGTTTATAGTAGAAAATGAGAGAACATTTAAAGGTCGCTGTATTTATTAAAATAGATAAAAGAGTTGTTGAGGCGATTGATCCATATTTTTAGTATATTTCAAGTTTGTCTGAAGGACCAACGATCCCCACATCATCTGTCTGTTGCTCAGGGGTTTGACCTGTATTAGAAATACAGCGGATCCTAACTATAACATCCTATTTTATAACAGTGGTGCTCACAACAGGGGGCCCATTGATCAACCATCAAATACTACAAAACTCAAGTCGCCAGCCATGTCTTACACAGCCTGTGTTGCTGGAGGATCTTCACAAAACACTGCACCAACAGGGAGTGAGGAACCCAAATTTACCTTAGACGCAGTGCTCAAAAATCAGAATGCTCTTTTAAGAACAAAATGCTCTCAGTCTTCTCACTGGAATGAGGATGAACAACAAGAGGAAAATCGTATGAGGAAGAATATGACGCTGGCCAGAGCTACTACACCCAGAATGGTAGTACTGGATATAATTATGGGTTGGAGTGCTAATTACCTCAAGTAATGGTGGTGCCGCCCATATGTCATGGAAACTGCAGAAGAAGTTTAGACTGGCCTGCCAGTTGGGATGCGTGAGCATCCAGAAAGCAAGCCAGAATGCCAGAGGCATTGCTGACCGTACAACTTGATATGGAGCCAGGAAATATTATACCACATAATGATGGCAAAATGACAAGGTTAGGAGTATACTGACAGCAAACCACACTGAGTATGCTCCAGACCCAGGGGTTCTAGTAACAGAGGGGGAACTACTGTGATAGTCTCCACGAGATTCTTGGTTGTTAAGGCCATTTTTTGGGGGTGGTAGAGAGGCGGATTTTCTCTTGTAGTTGGCGAACATAGGGCCATAAAATCCCTGTATATTGCTGCCAGAAGGTCATGAGGACAGGATTGTAGAGCCAAAAATATCGGACTTGTTGAAACCAATTGGCAATGGAGGGAACCATAGTAACCAAAAGGATTGGTAAGGCCCACCCAGAGTGCAGAGCGGTGGACCACCAGGAGAATGCCATCTGGGATGTGGTTGGAAAGGAAAAAAATAAAAATTTGGGGTTTTTAATAAATTTTTATTTGGGAAAGAAAGTAAGAAAATCGACCAACAATTTTCTCAGTGCCATGCAACTGATTAAATAGTGGTCAATTGGGTAGTGACAAGGCACGGGCAGGATCCACAAATTCAACCTAACCAGCAAATTGGTCAGAAGTGGGGGAGTTTATTCTCTGGAAACTGACATCACAAAATTTGGTGGCAGGCCGAGTCTCTGTCAGTTTGACCTCAAACATCTGGGCCAAGGCTCAACTACGTTTCTGATGGTTAGCATGATGGTGTTTGGCCCGATGAGCGATGGGAATCCCCCAAGGCCATCCCATATAGGGATGGGACCATTTGGTTGGGAACGGGTTTGTGGTGGCCAACCTGCCCGCGCTCGGTCATTTAACCATTCATTCAGTTGACAGTAGCACATCAGGTGCAACGCCCGGATTACTATCAGAAGGCTTTGAACCCTCATTGATGGCACCTGATATTTGTTCTACTGGTTTGGGAGTCAAATTGGAACCATCAGGCAATCCAGCTGATATCTCATTCTTCATGCTTTTACAGCCATTTAAATTCTGGCCATCAGCCAGATTGTCACCCAAATTAGATCTGACCAATTTCAATTTGATAATCTTGGTACAGATTTCACTAATTCCCCACAACAGTTCTGCTGAGGTGAGTGAGGGAATTGGAGGAGGGACCCAAAGTGGATGGGCTGTCACCCATCGCTCATCAACTATGTGAGCGAGATCGCCCTGGGTGATGAGGGGTACCACCATCCTCTTTGGTGTCTTTTTATTTGGGAATGGAAAGATAGCCCAATCGAGAGCCAAAGGACACTCCCTGAGACTTACATTACCCTTTCCTTTTTCCAAAGGAATGGCACCCCCACTGGGAAACTGCACCAGAGCCACGTTCTTATGCGCTTTGGGTAACTTGATAGCCATAATCGTCATGATCTTCTGGAGCGGGCGGGGAGCCTTAGGGTGGGATGTGTGGAAATCGTCAACCAGAGCCATGCAATTCGCACAATCGCGCGCCTTGACCCAACTGTTTTTGTACGCTGGATATCCTTTCCAGGCCACAAGATATTGGACTGATTGTCGCGACTTCCAAGATGCCAGGATGGCCTCCACCTCAGCTTCTTCCTCATTATTGATGATGATTGGTTCTGGGTCCATGGGAATTACACCCTTGAAGGGTGACAGCTGGGATACATGGAAAACTGGGTGTTGCTTCCAATGCGCGGGAAGCTTCAAACAGAACGCCCCATTACCCAATACCTCCTCCACTAAGTGAGGACCTGAACGCTTACTGGCGAATTTGCGGGAAGGGGTTTGGATTCACAAATGGCGAGTATCAAGCATGATGTAAGATCCCACCATAAAGTCATGACCCAGAAGGCGCTTATGATCTGCGAATTGCTTATAGTCATTGATGGCTTTAGTGAAGGTGTTCCTGCACTAAAGCTTGAGTTGATTGAATATGGGCAGCATGATCCACAGCAGCTTGAACTTCTGGTCACAAGCATGCTCTGACTGAGAACGATGGGTTATAGCCCAGCGTTGCTTCATATGGTGAAAACCCGTGGATGCGTGAGTCCCATTATTGTACACAAATTGGGCGAGAGGCAAGTCATTGGCCCAGGTATCCTGTGCTGCTACAGCGTAGCAATGCAGGTACTGTTTGAGAACTTGGTTAACCCTCTCAGTCTGACTGTCAGACTGGGGATGATATGCCATGGATCAACAGGGGGTTATCTTAAGGATTGACAAGAGTTCACTCCAAAACTGGGTGGTAAACTGGGTGCCCCAGTCACTAACAATTTCCTGGGGAAGACTGAACATCTAAAACACATGTTGAATGAACAGATGGGCAGTTTCTTCTGATGTAATTGCAGAAGTACAAGGGATAAACAGGGAAAATTTGTAAAGTGATCTACCACCACCATCACCGCTGTGAACCCATTAGAACAGGGGAGATTGACAATGAAATCTATGGACACCAAGGTCCATGGACCTTCCGCCTGTTGTAAAGGGTGCAGAAGACCGTTTTTTCTGGAGCAGTCTGACTTGGCCCTAGTGCAAGTAACACAATCGGTGATCCAAGCTGGAACCTCTTTGGTCAGTCCTGCCCAATTAAAGGTTCACTTGATCAGGTTGATGCATTTCTTGTTACTGGGGTGTCCGACCGTGGGGGGATCATGGTGTGTGCAGAATACATTCAGGCGGAAGGAGGGGGAACCCAAACATGAGAACAAAAGTAAATGAGCCCTTCTTCTAAAGATTATATGGAGTGTTTGGGACTTGAGTGAGTCAAGTGCTCAATCAACTCCACGCCTTCAGGGCAGGCTGTTTGACCAGCTAACACCTGGGCCAATAACAGGTCATTGGGTGACAACGCGGTGGAGGAAATGATGGAGGGAACAATTGACAGAATTTGAGTGGTAGGAATCATGGTAACGAGATCCACTTCCTCAGGTTCTGTGGGGCAGTGAGTGGGACTATGGCTTAGAAAATTGAGAAGGACATTTAGCACCCCTTTGATGAATTCATATTTGAAGTTAAAACTGCACAGGTCCTGATAGGTTTGGGCTTGCCAGTGTGCCAATTTTTGGGGTTTGCAAAAATACAAGAGAGCCTGGTGATCCATGTGAACTGTTAACTCATGATGAGCACCTTGCAACAGGTACTGCCAATGAGTTAATGCCCATGCAACAGCAGCCAGTTCCTTGTCATAAATGGCCCAGGATTGCTCCATAGCGGTGAATTTTCAGGAAAAATAAGTGACTGGATGTTCAAGACCATTGTGGTCCTGAAGCAGCACTGCACCCACAGCTATCAACAAAGCATCACATGCAACAATATATGATTTGGTGGGATCAGCATGTTTCAAAATGGGGGAGACATGAACACCTCCTTGATCAATTTGAACGCCTGCTGGCATTTGGGGGTCCAACAAAATGGTACGTTTTTCCCTGTGAGGGGATGGAGTGGGGCAGCCAACTGGGAGAGTGCAGGGGAAATTTTTTTTAAAAAAATGATAGTACCCAAGAAACTTCAAAGCTGCTTCTGTGTAGTTGGGGTTGGCCATTCTTGGATTGCATCTAATTTATTGGGGGGATGGCGACACCTTCTTTAAGTACCAAGTTTCCAAGAAATGTAACCTCTTCCTTATAAAACTTGCACTTGGAAGCTTTGAGGAACAGACCTGCTTTATGCAAGGCAACCACCACTGCTTCTAAGTCGATAGCATGTTGTTTGGGAGTTGGGGAATGGACTAGGATATCATTGATATATGCAATAGCACAGGAGAACTGGAGATCCCCTAACGCGTTGTCAATCATTTGTTGAAATGTAGCGGGAGCATTTTTCAACCCAAAGGGCATTATGCGAAATTGAAAAATGCCACGCCTCGTTCAAATTGTGGTCAGCCATTCTTGTCCTTCCATTACTCAAATCTGGTTAAAAGCGTTCACCAGGTCGAGTTTTGAGAACACCCAGGATTTGGCAATTGCCTGACTGATTGTCTGCTCCAGGGGCAATGGGTAGGGATCTGTAACTGTTATTTTGTTCAGGTGACCATAATCCATGCAAGGGCGGAGCGATCCATCCAATTTTCTTGCAAAAATGATAGGGGAGGCGATGGGTGAAGTTTCTTTAAACAACCAACCTTTTTTTAACATATTGTCCAACCAGGTATTGAGTGCAACCTCTTCCTCCACTGTATGAGGATACAGCGGGCAATTGATGTTCACCAGCTCCACAGTTGTCCAAAATCCACAATCATACCTAGTATGTTTTGGCAAATGATCCGCCTTTTCCATGTCAAAAATTCTGCGATATGGCATTAAGTTTTTGGGAAACTTGGCCGGAATGCCCGCGGAAGTAACTAGGGTGGTGATAGAGCTGGTTCCTTGAATTTTCTTGAGGGTATTGATCAGAGGGAACTCTCCCTCCAAATCATCATTGGCAAATGACAACGTATTAGATTCTAAATGAATCTTCACATGTTGTTGGTGCCACCATCCCACACCCAAGATCACTGGGAACACCAGGTTTGGCATGGCCAAAAAACGATCACAGAAGTTATATTGGTGAATTGAGAAGTGTATTGGATGGTAAACAATATATGAAGACTGATAAGTGGAGGAGGCCACCATTACTGAGGAGCCCGCATCCATATCTAGTTTCAATTGTTGTGCCAACTCAACACTCATGAAATTCCCCGCTGCTCCAGTATCCACCAGAGCTTTGAAGGAGACATGATGGGAACTGATACTAATTCTCATAGGTACAAGGAAATAAGCGGAATTCTGTTTATTTGGAGATTCAACTGACTCATGGGCAACTGATGAGATAATAGGTAGGTTGGGACCAGGGTCAGGGTTCTTAGCTGGGGTGAAAATTGGAAGTACTAGGGCTGGGAAAATCATTTCCTTCATCTGGGCTTGAACAGAATCATTAATAGTTAACTCTGGGAATGCTAACTTGGACTTGGGGGTTCCAGCAGGGTTGGAGCCCACATCCGCTACTATTTTGGTGTCAGGGACATCATCTATGTCTTTGTTAGGGAATCCTATCATAAAATTCCCTTTCTGATATGAGGAAACGTGGCGAGGCAAAGCTTTGATAGTAGTTGCGGTGACACCTATTTGATCTATTGATCCTTGGGTGGTAGACCAAACCACATGGTGAGCGGAAACTGAATCCAAACTTGCTCTAAAGACTGCCTGAAGCATGTCAATAGGTAGTCCTGACGCGGGAGCCAACTCAAGAAAGGTAGAAATCAAAGAAGCCAAACTAGGGGCTTCAGCCATGGCAAAGAGCAGTTTAAATAAATGGTCTGATTGGGACACAAGGGGATTCAAGGCGGCTGAGACAACAGCCATCAGGGAGGCAGGGTCTCCTTTTTGTGTGGAAGAATGCAAAAGACTTCTCACCCAGCGACGGGCATCACCATCTATGGCATCTAGCAATGCGAGACCTTGTTGGGCCTGCAATATTGCAGAAGCGTTGTTGAGTGTGATTGTTGTGTGCATTTGTACTTTGGTGAGTGCGTCAAGAACCTGATTGGTGATCTCTTGGGAAGGGATACTCGATTTGTTTTCCAGACTGGAGGAAATAGGAGGAGATGCGATCTTCACCTCTTGGGTGGCTTGAAGAAGATTTCCCAAAATAGAGCGGATGCTTCTCCCAAAGTCAGAAAATGACCAAATAAGCAACAAACAACATACAACTGATTGCACGTTCATCTGGTAGAGAGTAACCACTGCGGCGCCCAATTTGAAAATCAAGGCGGAAGTGGCTGGAAGTAATGGTTGGTCGATTATGTCATGGAAATGGCAGAAGAAGTTTAGACTGGCCTGCCAGTCAGGATGCGTGAGCATCCAGAAAGCAAGCCAGAATGCCAGAGGCATTGCTGACTGTATGACTTGATATGGAGCTGGGAAATATGATACCACATAATGATGGCAAAATGACAAGGTTAGGAGTATACTGACGGCAAACCACACTGAGTATGCTCCAGACCCAGGGGTTCTAGTAACAGGGGGGAACTACTGTGATAGTCTCCACGAGATTCTTGGTTGTTAAGGCCATTTTTTCAGGGGTGGTAGAGAGGCGGATTTTCTCTTGTAGTTGGCGAACATAGGGCCATAAAATCCCTGTATATTGCTGCCAGAAGGTCATGAGGACAGGATTGTAGAGCCAAAAATATTGGACTCGTTGAAACCAATTGGCAATGGAGGGAACCATGGTAACCAAAAGGATTGGTAAGGCCCACCCAGAGTGCAGAGTGGTGGACCACCAGGAGAATGCCATCTGGGATGTGGTCAGAAAGGAAAAAATAAAAATTTGGGTTTTTTTTAATAAATTTTTATTTGGGAAAGAAAGTAAGAAAATCGACCAACAATTTTCTCAGTGCCATGCAACTGATTAAATAGTGGTCAATTGGGTAGTGACAAGGTGTGGGCAGGATCCACAAATTTGACCTAACTGGCAAATTGGTTGGAAGTGGGGGAGTTTATTCTCTGGAAACTGACATCACAAAATTTGGTGGCAGGCTGAGTCTCTGTCAGTTTGACCTCAAACATCTGGGCCAAGGCTCAACTACGTTTCTGATGGTTAGCATGATGGTGTTTGGCCCGATGATTGATGGGAATCCCCCAAGGCCATCCCATATAGGGATGGGACCATTTGGTTGGGAACGGGTTTGTGGTGGCCAACCTGCCCGCGCTCAGTCATTTAACCATTCATTTGGTTGACAGTAGCACATCAGGCGCAATGCCCAGATTACTATCAGAAGGCTTTGACCCTCATCGATGGCGCCCAATATTTGTTCTACTGGTTTGGGAGTCAAATTGGAACTGTCAGGCGATCTGGCTGATATCTCATTCTTCATGCTTTTACAGCCATTCAAATTCTGGCCATCAGCCAGATTGCCACCCAAATTAGATCTGACCAATTTCAATTTGATAATCTCAGTACAGATTTCACTAATTCCCTGCAACAGTTCTGCCAAGGTGAGTGAGGGAATTGGAGGTGGGACCTGAAGCGGATGGGCTGTCACCCATCGCTCATCAACTATGTGATCGAGATCGCCCTGGGTGATGAGGGGTACCACCATCCTCTTTGGTGTCTTTTTATTTGGGAATGGAAAGATAGCCTGATTGAGAGCCAAAGGACACTCCCCAAGACTTACACCGGACATCCCAACTTCTGCTGGACCAGCTTCTCATCAGAAAACTGCTTTTGGATCCTGAGCCATTCCTCAGTATGGCTAAAAAAGCCATAAATGGGATGAGGAGGTTAATATTGAGAAACTACCTCAACTTATTGAAATGGGAACATCCATGGTTTCTTCAAATGGTTTGAATTTGCAGCAGAAGGTGCGTCTGATAGATGGAAGGTTAAACTGTTGATATCCGCCTTGGATGTCAGGAGTGCCGATCAAGTCACCTGTTACCTCCCAAGTAGCTCTGTCACCTATAAGGATGTAAAGGATACCATGCTTCGCCTGTTTGGGGGTACCTCAAACATGTCATAGTGGAAAGCGGAATTCTTAACAATTGGATTCCACTGAAATGAGACTCTCCTGGAATTTGCTGATCAATTCACAACGGAAGCTCGCATGCTGATTGGGACAGAGTACTTAGTGGAAGATGACGTGTGCATTGCCATGGCCTCCGCAGTGGCGCCATACTGAGAGCTTCTCAATGTCATTTCATCGCTTCTGGATGATGACGTTCCTTTGCTAAAGATTGAACAGTTTTTGCATCACATATCCCCTAACTTTCCATCACCGTATATGGAATGGAGACTACCAACTCTACTGTACCCTCTTATTTAGGAGAATAATCTCATCTGACTCACATTCCGCTTAGCAACCCTTAACCTTTATTACAACTCTGCACCTCGTCCAAAGCCAAATTATACTCAACAGTTTGATCAGCGTCCATGAGCTGGCCACAAAAACTGTCAGCAACCTAACTACCAACCAGGACCTAGCTACACCAAACGTCAACAAATTTTTTTTATCAACCTGGGCTTGGTTACGCTGAACGACCCCAAACTTTCCAATTTGGACTCTCTTATGACAGTCAAGGACGTGGTTCTTATGGGGTTTTTGCTATGAATGCGGCCGCCCTGGTCACTTGGCAAAATTCTGTTATAACTGCCATGTGAACTACATACACCAAGATCAATACTATCTGGGAAAAGATGGAGCATAGTAGAGATGGGACCCTCTACCTCCACGATTCCAACCCAAAACGTCCCTTAATCAATATTAGTATATCCCGCAGAAGTCCCTCAGCACAATGACGGAATTATATACCAGCAGCCAGTTGGAGGAGTGAATGTAGTAGCGTGAGCTCAAGCCAAGGCTGTGGCGGACAAAGATTCCCCAGAACTAAAGCTATATGCATATCAAATGCTTGATCAAGACAAGCTGGATACTGCGCGGATGAGCCAAATCTGAAAGGAGTAAACGTCAACCTTCCAGTAGACGCCATTGTCAAAGAATATCCCAAAGTTGGTGAAGTAATAATTTGTTTTCTGAAAAAATAGATCCCGTAAATGTTCACATATTAAACAGTCAATATTCTTCTTATTCTGAGTGTACATACTGTGATATTTTTGTAGCAAAAAATAGAGTTTGCACAATAATAGATACTGCTGCTCCAGTCAACATAGTTTCCACTAAGTTGATGGCGAAGTTGATGTTAAAACCTGATGTGGACCATTTAATGGTGTATGGAACTTCTGGAGCAGAAGCACCATCTCAGAGGGAGCTTACAGTGCACTAACTCTGCACTTTGGGTCCATCGTTGTTGTAGCTCTGGTGATTGTGCCACAAAACAAAAACTAAGACTTTTTAATTAGAACCGCTTTACTGCGCCATTTTGGGGCTTTTGTTAATATGATAGAGGAGACCCTCACCATTCTGGGACAGAGGATCCCAATTTACTTCACCTTTAGCGGAGTACCGAGGGATCCAGTGCACATGAGCCATATCAATCTTGCATATAGTGATGGGGTGATGCCAGTTCACTATCATCGACTAAAAAACAAGACTTGGCCCCTTCCCCAGCAGATATATGAATATTAAGGGATACCTCTCCGAGCTGCAGGGCCCATATTTATTCTTTCTGGACATCAAGTTTTAGTGAACACCGAGTTAGAGGTGGAATTGCCTGTTGGGCTATATGGGGAAGACATTGAGCTCTAACATCAAACACAGTTTGAGTCTCATGTGGCTCCAGGGATTATTCTTCCAGGCCATAGCGAATAAAGGTTTTGTTAGCAAACCTCCAGAACAAACCAATGCAAATCCTCTGACACAAAATTTTAGCGTGTTTACTTTTGACTCCAATAGAAGAGGTCCTTCAGGTTCATGATTTTGGGTCGTTGGACAAATTTGGTCTACCAGTCAAGGCACCGGCCAGTGTAATGACAGTGGTACCGCCAAGTAATCTAATAGTGCGATTGGAAGAACATAAAGACCAAGCAATAGCTTTATTTCAGAAGTACAAGGGGATTTTTGCTGTTGACAATCATGACTTAGGGTGTTCTCAGGGGTGGTCCATTGAGTAGACACAGGAGATCATCCCCTTATAAGGTCTCAGCCAATTTGCTGATTAGTGCGGCAGAAGACTTTATCACTAATGTAGTTGATAAGTTGCTAATCTAGGGTTCTCGAACCATCTAAGAGTCTGTGGGCTTTTCACATTCTGATTGTAAAAAAGAAGGATGACACCAAATGTGTAGTAATAGCCTTAAGAAGCTCAACAGCATTGCAAAAACGGACTCATACCCTTTGCCAAGGATTGATGATGCTTTGTACTTGTCAAAGGAAGTTTGTTGTTTTTCAGCAAAGGACTTGATATCCAGTTACTGGCAAATTGAGCTACTTACGGTGGAACAGGAAAAATGTTCTGTAATCACCTCCAAAGGCCTTTCAACTGACTTGGATGCCTCAAGGGCTGTGTAAGACCCAGCTACATTTCAGCGAGCCATGGACACTATTCTTGGTGACCTGAAGCTGTCATGCATCCTTGTATACCTTGATGATTTTACATTTTCTATCATACCTTTTTGGACCAACTCAATCATTTAGAAGCAGTATTCTGCTGGATTGCTGAGGTGAAAATCAAAATTAAGCCTCAATAATGTAACTTCTTCAAGGATCAGTTGAAAAAACTGGGGTTTGTGGTAGGCTCTAAAGGGCTGAAACCACAGCCAGCTAAGGTGGAGGCCATCAGAAAAATGACTACACCTAATAGTAAATGTGACATACAGGTATTTTTGGGAATGGTCAGTTACTACCAGCGCTTCATCCCTAACTTTAGCTGTATCAAGAACCACTATTTGAGTTGTTATAAAAGGATGATTTGTTTGAATGGACAGAACGTCATCAATACACTTTTATTACACTTATATGGCGCTTATCAGTGCACCAGTGCTAGCTATCTGAACTTTGATAGAGAGTTTATTGTTCAGATGGATGCGCCCCTTTCCGCTGTTGGGGCAGTACTTTCTCAGAAAGATGATGAGGGAGAGGAGCATCCTTTAGCGTACTGTAGTCAAAGTCTGAACTGCCATGAGCGTAATTATACTGTTACCAAGAGGGAGTGCTTAGTGGTGATTTATGAATATAAAAATTTTAAAGTCTACTTGCATGGGATAAAGTTTAAAGTCATAACAGATCACGCATCATTATGCTGGTTGCAGAACCTCAAAGAACCTGAAGGCCATTTGGCCCAATGAGCTCTTAAACTACAGGCTTATGACTTCAAGATCCTTCATCTCCCAGGAGTAAAGCATCAGAACGCTGACTGTTTATTATGACTGCCAACTTTTGCCATAATGGTGGACCTCAGTGACGTGATATACAATAAGATTCTCAGCAGAAAATACGATGATGAACCGCCTCAAGTGAGCAAAGTGTTAAATGAGATATGAACGAATACCTTCCAACAGAATGGGGAACTGTACAAGTGGATCAACGATTCTACATTGAATTTTCCATGACCTTCAGCATGGCCGTGAATCATTATGAGCACCCACAAGGCAGTCATACATGGTAGGGTGCGCAAGACAATGGAGTTGTTGCACCCTTGGTATTATTGGGAAAGCATGAGCTTTGATGTGCTCAAAACCATTTCCTGTTGCTACCAGTGCCAAATGGAAAAGACATTCCTTCGTAAGACTTCATACTGGGTAGTGAAACCACATTTTGCTTGGCACACGGTTTCCCTTGATGCTGCTGGTCCCTTACCAACAGGAGCCAACTGGTGTAAGTAAATACTTGTGGCTATCAACCACTTAAGCTGGTGGGTCAAAGAGAGGGCAATATGGGATTTGGGGGTGGTTACAGTGACCAAGTTTTTAATAAAATGCATTATTCAGTGACATGGCTGCCCTCAGTTCATTATCACTGATAACAGAACCAACTTCACCTCGCACATACTCCCCAAACTGAACAAGCTTATGAGAATCCATGGGGTTCTGATGACTCCATATCACCCCAAATCCAATGGAATGGCCAAATGGGTGAATGGGACTTTGGTGAACATACTATGAAAATAGTTATGGATCAACCTTTTGATTGGAGCTCCTCCTTTCAACTGCCATGTTTTTATAACATTAGTTACCATACTGCCACGGGGATGAGCCCCTTCCAAATACTATATGGATGACACCCAGCTCTTCCAGCATTACTTTATTCATGTGTAGAAGACACTGGTGGAATGGAACCCCATCGCTATTTGATTAAATTCTGTGAACACTCTGATCAAATTGCAAACCAAAGCATATTCCTTCAGCTTAGCCAAGAAGATCAGGAATCAGCTGACGATCAGGTATGTTGTAGCAGGTTGGCACAGTTCAACAAAGGTGATATGGTTCTCTTCCATGACCAACATGGGTTCAGGTGGAAACATAAGCTGGTTAGTATTTGGATTAGTACATTTGAAGTTATAGAGAAAACTGGGGTTGACGCATATAACATCAAGGACCCTGCAAGTGATCAGATCATTATTGAGTGCACAAAAAGTTCCTCTGACCATACAAGCAATAGGAGCCTTATTGTCCAGTCAAGGAGGGGGTAATGTCATGATCCCAATATGACTGGATGATAATCTTGCAACAGCTAGGGGTGGATTGGGAAAAATCTGCCAAACATGATATCAGTTACAATTGTTTGAGTGCCTCAAGATGAGGCAATATTAGGATATAAAGGGTTATTAACGGATTGCCTCAAAATAAGGCAATAAGGTGATAAGGCGATGTCAATATTTAATGACTACAAATTAAATTTCCTACAATTAGGGCGATAGAGAGCTAGAGAATAAAAATCTGAAATCGAGGAGAATCGGCAGAATAGAATAGTCCAAGTTATGAGATAAGTATCATCTGAAGTCGCTGTATATAAGCGAGATGGGTTATTGAGAGAAGTTAAGTTGTTTATAGTAGAGAAGAGAGGGAACAGCGAAATGCCGATGTATTTAATAATATAGATAAAAGAGTCATTGGGGCGATTGCTCCTAATTTTTAATATATTCTCAAGTGTGTCCAAAGGAACAACAATTCCCACATTGTCTGTCTGTTGCTCAGTGGGTTTGACCTGAACAAAAAATATGGCAGATACTAATGATACCATCCGATTTTATAACAATGGTTTTTAGTTAATGACGTATTATGAAATAAATGGTTCTTTCCAACATCCTTAAGATTTTATAAGGTTATTATTGCATCTTATATAAAAAATCATCACCATAGAAAGGTTTAGGTTACATAAATGTAAGCTTTTTGTTTGGCGTCTACTTTCAGGCTATTAATTGTTTATATTTAACTTCCATATGATATATGCAGATTGTTTTTTAGCTCATATTTGTAATATCTGATATTTTAATTTCTATGGGATCAAACAAAAGGAAGGATACTGGAAGGTACAATGGATATTGTTTATATAATTGTAAGTCTGGGAACATCCTCTTGGTGTTGATCAGGCTATTTTTCCATTCCTGAGCAAGAAGGCACTGAAGAGGATGGCAGTACCCCTCATTACTCAGGGCGATCTTGCTCAAATGGCAGATGAGCACTGGGTAGCAGCTCTTCTGCTTTGGATCCCACCCCCAGTACCCACACTCACCTCAGCAGAACTGTTACAAGGAATCAGCAAAATCTGTGCCAAGATTGTTGAAATGAAATCAAATTAAAACTAACTCAAGTGGCAATCAGCCCAATGTTTGGATCTCAAATGGTCAAAAAGTTATAAAGACTGATTTATCTGCCAGAATGCAAGACAGTTTCAATTTGGTTAACATGATAATTGGAAAAATCACCTCCCTATCAAAATTGTCAGGGATCATCCTTGACAGTCAGGCAACAGCCTTGGACACCATCGACAAGGGTTCAAAGTCCCCTGCTGACAATTTGGGTGTTGCGCCCAATGCAATGCCACTGACCAAACAAATGGCCCAGCGACTGAGCATGGGCGGGTTGGGCATCCTGAACCTGTTCCCAACCAAATGGGCCCGCCCCTATGTGGGGTGGCCTTGGGGTATTCCCACCACTCATTGGGCCAAACACTATTGTGCTAACTGTTGAAAATGTAGCTGAGCCTCAGTTTGGATGTTCGAGGTCAAACTGACAGTGACTTGGCCTGCCGCCAAATTTTTTGATGTTGGTTCCTAGGGAACTAATCTTCCCATACCCAAATAATTCGCCAGTTAGGTCTGTCAGAAATTTGACTTTGGGCTCTGCTAGTTGGCAGGCTAACCAGTATGAAGACTGGTTAGCCCTTGCCTTTTCACCTTAAGCGTTGGGGCTAGCAGCACCAGCTAACCCCTTGGCATGTCACCTGTGCCATTTGGGGATCCCCTTTAACCTAAACTCCAACCAACGAAATAAATATAAACTTATAACAAAAGGTAGAAGAGGCAAAGGGAGATAACTATTGAAAGGGAAGCGCCAGGTATTTATACTGTTTACAAAAGGGCTACTGCGCCCATCGCTGACCTATCAGCTCTTCTGCTGGAGCTTCCAGCCAACCACTTCTCTTCTTCTTCTATTTCTTCTATTTCTTCTTTTTCTACTTTATCGCTTCCCTGGCGTTGACTCTTTTGCTCTGTCCTTCCTGATGTCCAAATTAGTTTTGGATAATCCTCGGCCTTAAGTCGCTGGTGAGCCATATAAATAATTTCCTAATTAAATGTCAAATTTGTATTTGACCTTTGAATTGATTTAAATGCGCCGGAAACTGCTTCAGTCGCTTGCTTGACTCAGAATATCTTGGCAATTCGCTGACATCTTATTCTTGTTTTATCTTGATAATAAATGAGGCACCAGAAAAAACCTTGGCTGCCTAAAACTCATAATTGTCTGATCCACTGAGATTGGATAATCAGAACAGCAAATTATAGAAGGACAATTGAAGTGAATTCATCAGCTTTCCGCTGGAAATCCCACAACTAACCATGAATGCCAGTTGGCATCGAACACTGATTCCACTGACTGATACCAATTGGATCATCCTCAGCTACTAGTCACTGGTGATCCTTCTACTAATTCAGGGCCACCAATTAGCCCACTCAAACCTAAATACCAAACTCAGCAGAATACTAATTTTGGCTCAAACCAAATTGGGGAACAACTAGCCAGCAATTGAACCAATTAACACAAAATTTATTCAATAAACCATTCTGCTGGGATTGGCCATATCATTCCAAATATCGATAAATCATTGGAGGATTCCATCTGGTTAAAATCACGACATTTCCCCCACTTAACCAGATGGTAATCCTCCTAATTCCAAACTCAGCATGTGGGGCGGGCGTCCAGGGCTTGCCCCTCCCTGCCACCAACAATCGCTGGAAATAAACCACAGTGGCGAATCACTGCCACCTCTTCACCAACCTTTAGCTACTTCAGCATCAACCAGCAGAGTCCCCTGTAGTGAGCACCAATGTCAGAAATTCGACTTTGGGCTCTGAAAGTTGGCAGGCTAACCAGTATGAAGACTGGTAAGCCCTTGCCTTTTCACCTTAGGCGTTGGGGCTAGCAGCACCGGCTAGCCCCTTGGCATGTCACCCATGCCATTTGGGGATCCCCTTTAACCTAAACTCCAACCAACAAAATAGATATAAACTTATAACAAAAGGTAGAATAGGCAAAGGGAGATATGTATTGAAAGGGAAGCTCCAGGTATTTATACTATTTACAAAAGGGCTAATGCGCCCATTGCCAACGTATCAGCTCTTCCGCTGGTTCTCCCAGCCAACCACTTCTCTTCTTCTTCTATTTCTTCTTTTTCTACTTTATCTCTTCCCTGGCGTTGACTCTCTTGCTCTGTCCTTCCCAATGTCCAAATTAGTTTTGGCTAATCCTCAGCCTTAAGTCGCTGAGGAGAAATATAAATAATTAACCTAATTAAATGTCAAATTTGTATTTGACCTTTTATTGACATAAATGTGCCGAAAACTGCTTCAGTCGCTTGCTTGACTCAGAATATCTTGGCAATTCGCTGACATCTTATTCTTGTTTTATCTTAATAATAAATGAGGCACCAGAAACAACCTCAGCTGCCTCAAACTCATAATTGTCTGATCCACTGACATCGGATAATCAGTACAGCAAATTTTAGAAGGACAATTGAAGTGAATTCATCAGCTTTCTGCTGGAAATCCCACAACTGACCATGAATGGCAGTTGGTGTCAAACACTGATTCCGCTGACTGATACCAATTGGATTATCCTTGGCTATTAGTCGTCAGTGATCCTTCTACTAATTTGGGGCCACCAATTGGCCCCACTCAAACCTAAATACCAAACTCAGCAGAATTACAATTTTGGCTCAACCCAAATTGGGGAGCAACTAACCAGCAAATGAACCAATTAACATGAAATTTAGTCAATAAACCATTCTGCCAGGATTGGCCATATCATTCCAAATATTGATAAATCATTGGAGGATTCCACCTTGTTAAAATCACAACAAGGTCAAGTATGAGGGTCCTGATCCTGGCTTGTCACTACCCCAATTGACCACTATTTACTCAGTTGCTTTGCACTGAAAAATTGTTGGTCAATTTTCTTCCTTCCTTTTCAATAAAATCTTTGCCAAAAACCCAATCAATTTTTTTGTGTTAATTTCTTCTGGCCGCATCCACAAAGGCGTTTCTCTGGTGGCCCATTGGTGCATATACCGGATGGGCTCTACCAGTACTTATGGTCACTATGGCCCCCTCCTTCATTTATTGAATTCAGCGAGTCAGATACTTCTGGCACTTTAACCCTGCTATCATGAACTTCAGACAACAGTACACAGGGACCTTGTGGCCTTACATCCACCAACTGCAAGCGAGAATCCATCCCCTTGTCTCCCCAGTCAAAATAACCCCATATGCCGTTGAACTCATTGAAACTATTTCTGTGTTCCACCCCCTGCAGCAAGACCCCTGGGTCTGGGATGGGCTCATTGTGATTCATCATTAGGATCATAATCACTGTTGCCCTACACCAACAATTCGTCATTTTTGCAATGCCGGCTCAATACAACGTTGTTCAGTTGTCAATGCCTTTGGCATTCTGGCTTGCTTTTTGGGTACTCACGCATCCTGACTGGCAGGCTGGTCTAAACTTCTTCTGCCATTTCCATGACACAATCAACCAACTATTGTTTCCAGCCACTTCCGCCCTGCTCTTTGAACTGGGCGCTGCAGTGGTCACCCTTTACCAAATGAATGTGCAATCAGTAGTCTGCTGTTTGTTGTTTGGTCACTTTATGACTTTGGGAGAAGCATCCACTCTATCCTGTAGAATATTCTTCAAACCGCCAAGCTGCGTGGATTACTACTCCTCCCCCTCCCACTAGCCCGGATGGAAACTCAAGTGTTCCTTTTTGGGAGATAGCCAATCAAGTTCTTGACGCTCTCGCCAAGGTGCAAATGTGTACAGCAATTGCGCTTAATAATGCTTCCACACTATCTCATGACCAGCAAGGACTTGCGTTGTTAGATGCTGTGGATGGGGATGCTCGCTGCTGGGTTAAAGGCCTTCTGCGCTCTTCCTCACAAAAAGGAGACCCCAATCTACTGATTGCTGTTGTGTTGGCTGCCCTGAAACCCCCTGTGTCACAACTGGACCACTTATTCAGACTGCTCTATGCCATGGCCAAAGCCCCTAGCCTGGTTTATTTGATTTCTACCTTCTGTGAACTGGCTCCCGCGTTGGGTCTTTCTATCAATATGCTTCAGGCAGTCTTTAGCTCCAGTTTGGATTCAGCTTCCGCTCATCACAAGGTCTGGTCCACCATCCAAGAAACAGTAGATCAAATATATGCCACCGCAACCACTATTAATGCCTTCCCCCACCATATTACCTGTTATAAGAAGGGGAATTTTATGATAGGATTACCTAACATAGATGCAGACAATGCGTCTACCCCAAACTAACAGTAGATCTGGGTGTCAATCCTGCTGCAACCCTCATGTCCGAGTTGGCTGATACAGAGTCACCTATAAATGAATCTGTGAAGGCTAGATGGAGGAAATTGGTTCCCCACCCTCATCCTCCCAATTTTTGCTCCGGCAAAAGCCCCTGACCGTACCCCCAGTTTTCCAGTTATTTCTTCAGTCGCAAAGGAGTTGGTCAAATCTTCCAATAAACAAAACTTTTTCTTATTTCCTATTACCTATGAAGATCAGTGTCAGCTTGGATCATGTCTCCTTTTAGGCCTTGGTGGACACCGGAGCTTCAGGGAACTTCATGAGTGTCAATCTGGCCCAACAATTAGAACTAGAAATGGAGGTGGGTCCCTCAGTGATGGTGGCCTCATCTGCCTCCCAGACCTCATATGTCATTTGCCAGCCAGTACCTTTTTCAATCCACAAGTTCAGCTTCTGCGATAGTTTTTCTGCTATGCCAAACTTGGTTTTTCTGATGATCTTAGGAGTGGGGTGGTGACGCTGACAACATGTCAAGGTTCTTGGAGTCTAATATGTTGTTGTTTACCAATATCAACTGGAGGGTGAATTCTCTGATTGACATCCTTAAGAAGACACAAGGCCGCAGTTCTATCACTTCACTTGTCACGTCTGCGGGCATACCAGCCAATTTTTCTGAGAGTTTAATGCGCTATTGAAGTATCTTCAACTCGGAAAAGGCAGATCGCTCTGCCCTCTCAAATTAGGTTTGATTGTGGATTCAAACAACCATGGAGTTGGTGAACATCAAATTTCTGTTGTATCCCCATATAGTGGAGGAAGAAATGGCACTCAACACCTGTTAGGACGATATGCTGAATAAAGGGTGGTTGTTCAAAGAGACCTCACCTGTCGCCTCACCCATCATCTTCGCCAAAATAGTGGGATGGTCCTCTCCATCCCTGCATGGATTACGGCCACTTAAATAAAATAATGGTTTCTGATCCCTACCCCTTGCCTCTGGAGCAGACAATCAGCCAGAAAATCGCTAAGTCCCATGTGTTCTCTAAGCTGGATATGGTAAACGCCTTTAACCAAATTCAGGTAATGAAAGGGCAAGAATGGTTAACAGAGATCTGGACGAAGCGCGGCATTTTCCAATTCTGTGTAATGCCCTTAGGGCTGAAGAATTCTCCCACTACGTTCCAACGCATGATCAACAATGTACTGGTGACCTCCGGTTTACCTGTGCAGTTGCATACATTGATGATATTCTCGTTCACTCTTCGACCCCCAAACAACACGCTACTGACTTGGAAGCAGTTGTGGCCGCCTTGCATAAGGCAGGCTTGTTTGTCAAGCCTTCCAAGTGCAAGTTTTATAAGGAGGAAGCTACATTCCTCAGGAACCTTGTCCTTAAAGATGGTTATGCAATCCCTCTCAATAAGTTAGACGTGATCTGAGAATGGCCAACCCCAACTACCCAGAAACAACTTTTGAGTTTCTTGGGAATCTTTATTTTTCTTAAAAATTTCCCCGGCACTATCCCAGATGGCTGCACCGCTCCACCCCTTACAGGGAAAAACGTACCATTTCATTGGACGCCCAAATGCCAACAGGTGTTTGAATCAATTAAAGAGGTGTTCGTGTCTTCACCCATTTCGAAGCACACCAATCCCACCAGGCCATATATTGTTGCATGTGATGCCTCGTTGGTAGCAGTGGGAGCAGTGTTGCTTCGGGAGCATGATGGTTTGGAACATCCAGTTGCCTATTTTTCCTGGAAGTTCTCCACCACAGAGCAGCCTTGGGCCGTTTATGACAAGGAATTGGCAGCTGTTGCATGGGCATTAACTCATTTGAGATATCTGTTACAGGGTGCTCAACATGAATTAACGGTCTGCATGGATCACCAGGCCCTTTTTGTATTTTTGCAAACCCCAGAAATTAGTGCATCAGCAATCCCAAACCTATCAGGACCTGTGCAGTTTTAACTTCAAATATGAATTTTTAAAAGATGCACTCAACATACTTCCCAACTTTCTAAGCCGCAGCCCCACCCACTGTTCCTTGGACCCAGAGGAATTAAAACTTGTCATTTACCAAGATTCTGGCCACCAAAAATCCTGTCAATTGTTCCCCCTATTGTTTCATCCATCACTTTGGCTCATGACACTCCGCTAGTGGCTCAGGCTTTAGCTAGTCAAATGGCCTGCCCTGAGGGCGTGGAGTTGGTCAAGCAGTTGGCCCACCAGAGTCATAAACACTCCTTATACTCCTTGGTGGAGGGACTCATTTATTTTTGGTCTCGCATCTGGGTTCCCCCTCCTTCTGAACAGAGGTATTCCGCGCACATCACAATCCCCCTACAGTCGGACATACCAGAAACAAAAATGCCTCGACTTGATCAAGTGGACCTACAATTGGGCGGGTATGATGAAGGAAGTTCTGGCCTGGATCGCTGATTTCATTACTTGTGCCAGGGCTAAGTCAGACCGTTCTGGAAAAAAAAAAACCTTCTGCACCCCTTACAGCAGGTGAGGGTCCATGAACATTGGTGTCTGTGGACTTTATTGTCAAACTCCCTGCTCTAACAAGTTCACAGCGGTGATGGTGGTGGTGGATCACTTCATAAAATTTTCCCTCTTTATACCTTGTACTTCCACTTTTATGTCAGAAGAAACTGCCCGCCTTTTCATACGCCATGTGTTTTTGATGTTTGGTCTCCCCAGGAGATCATCAGTGACCATGGCTCACAGTTCACCGCGCGGTTTTGGAGTGAACTCCTATCAATCCTGAAAATATCCCCCTGTTGCTCCACTGTGTATCATCCCCTGTCCATTGGAAAGAATGAGCGTGTTAATAAGGCCTTGAACAGTACCTGCGTTGCTATGCTGCATGCACAAGACATCTGGGCTGATAATCTTCCCCTCGCTCAATTTGCTTGCTATAATGGGACCCACGCGTCCACGGGGTTTCCCCCTATGAAGAAACGTTGGGTTATAATCCTTCATTTTTTATCAGACTGTGTTTGTGGCCTGAGACTCAAGCTGCCACGGACCACGCTGACCATATCAGATCAACTCAATCCTTAGTGCGGGAACACCTCAACAAAGCCATAGACAACTACAAGTGGTTCATGGATTGCAATTGTCTCCCAGGTCACGATTTTATGGTGGGCTCCTATGTTATGCTTGATACCCATCACTTAAGAATTCAGGCCCCTTCCCACAAGTTTGCTAGTAGATGCTTGAGTCCCCATTTGGTGGAGAAGGTATTGGGTAATGGGGCGTTCCAGTTGAAGCTTCCTGCGCATTGGAAGCAGCATCCCATCTTCCATGTTTCCCAGCTGTCACCTGTCAGGCGAACAGCAAGTTAGAATCAGACTGGCCTGCTATCCCAGATGCCAGAGCACACAAATGGCAAACCAGAATTCCAGAGGCACTGCTGCTGGTACAACAAATATGGAACTGTAAGGGAGCTTAATTTTCAACATATAAAAACAGGATTTTGGAAGAGGTTGTTTTTATTAAAAAAATTTAAGGAAGGAGAATTGACCAACAATTTTCTCAGTGCGATGTGACTGATTAAATAGTCATTGATTTGGAGGGAAACAAGCTGGGATTGGGTTCCACAAGTTTGATATAAGTGGCAAATTATTTGGGAATGGGCGGGTTAGTTCCCTGGGAACTGAAATCACAAAATTTGGCGGTGGGCTGAGTTGCAGTCAGTTTGACCCCAAACGTCTGAAATAAAGCTCAGCTACGTTTCCATTGGTTGACATGACGGCGTTTAGCCTGACAAGTGGCAGGAATCCTCCAAGACCACCCCACATATGGGTGGACCCATTTGGTTGGGAATGGGTTCAGGACGCCCAACCTGCCCATGCTCAGTCGCTGTGCCATTCATTTAGTCAGTGGCATTGCATCAGGCGCAATGCCTGATTTGCTGGCAGGAAGCTTTGAAACCTCATCGACAGTGTCCAATGCTATTAACTGCCCATTAGGGGTGATGCCTGATGGATTTGGGAGGGGGATTTTTTTTGATCATCATGTTAACCAAATCACAACCATCGGGCATTCTGACTGATAGATCAGTCTCCATACCTTTTTGACCATTTGAAGTCTGATCATTGTGCTGATTGCCCTCAAATTAGTTGCAATCAATTTTATTTTGGTGATCTTGACACAGATTTCACTGATTTCTTGTAACAGTTCTGCTGATGAGAGTGTGGGTACAGTAATGGGATCTGAAGTGGAAGGGCTGTTACCCGGAGATTGTCTACCATGTGAGCAAGATCGCTCTGAGTAACAAGGGGCATGATCATCCTCTTCGGTACCTTCTTGCTTGGGAACAGAAAAATGGCCTGATAGATGCCCAGAGGACGTTCCCCGGGACTTACATTACCTTTTCCTTTTTCCAAGGGAAGGGCCTCACCACTAGGAAACTGCATGAGATCCACATTCTTGTGCGCCTTGGGTAACTTGATCACTACTACTGATGTAGGTTTTGGAGGGGAACGGAGAACCTCAGGGTGGGATATGTGAATGATTCAACCAGGTTCATGAAATTTGCGCAGTTGTGCGCCTTGCCCCAACTGTACTCGTAGGCCATATTTCCTTTCCCAGCCACAAGATATTGGATGGAACGTCGCAAATTCTGGGATACCAGGATAGCCTTTTCCTCAGCCTCTTCCTCATTTTTGACAATGATCGATTCCAGTTCCATGGGAATTGCACCTTTGAAGGGCGACATCTGGGAAACTACTGGGCCTTTTGGAAGACAACACATTGCAAGTTGAGATGTCAAACCCTACTGACATGGGCAAAATAGCCGCGGCAACTATGGGGTATGGGTTTGGAGTTTTGAGTGGGATGGGACTAATGTGGGCAGGGATAATCTTCTTTACGACCTGATTTAGTTGGAAAGAAGGGGCCATTGCTGCGCCAATATCTATGAGAAAGGCAGAAATGGTAGAGATAAATGGTTGGTCAATTATGTTAGGCGAACAGCAAGTTTAATTAAACTGGCCTGCCAGCCCAGATGCCAGAGCATCCAAATGGCAAGCCAGAATGCCAGAGGCACTGCTGCTGATACAACAAATATGGAACTGGAAGGGAGCTTAATTTTCAACATATAAAAACAGGATTTTGGGGGAGGTTGTTTTTATTGGAAAATTTAAGGAAGGAGAATCAATCAACAATTTTCTCAGTGTAATGCGACTGACTAAATAGTCATCAATTTGGAGGGAAACAAGCTGGGATTGGGTTCCACAAGTTTGATCTAAGTGGCAAATTATGGTTGGGAATGGGCAGGTTAGTTCCCTGGGAACTGACATTGCAAAATTCAACAGTGGGCCAAGTTGCGGTCAGTTCAACCTAAGCGGTGAATTATTTGGGAATGGGCAGGTTAGTTCCCTGGGGACCAACATCACAAAATTTGGTGGTGGGCTGAGTTGCGGTCAGTTTGACCTCAAACATCTGAACCAAAGCTCAGCTACATTTCTGATGGTTGATGCGACGGCGTTTAGCCTAATGAGTGGCGGGAATCCTCCAAGACCACCCCACATATGGGTGGACCCATTTGGTTGGGAACGGGTTCAGGATGCCCAACCTGCCCGTGCTCAGTCGCTGGGCCGTTCATTTGGTCAGTGGCATTGCATCAGGTGCAACTTCTAATTTGCTGGCAGGAAGCTTCAAAACCTCATCGAAGGTGTCTGATGCTATTACCTGCCCATCAGGGTGATGCCTTATGGATTTGGGAGGAAGATTTTTTTGATCATCTTGTTAACCAAATTGCAACTGTCAGGCATTTTTGGCCAATAGATTGGTCTTCATACCTTTTTGACCATTTGAAATCCAAGCATTGGGATGATTGCCACTTAAATTAGTTGCGATCAATTCTATTTCAGTGATCTCAGTGCAGATTTCACTGATTCCTCATGTAACGGTTGAAAACGTCCCAGCTTTTGACCGCCATCTTGCCTTTGGATTGGCAGATTCAAAGTTGACTCTAACAGATTTCCTGATATAATTTCCCTCAAGGTAAGAGTTTTGACTTCTTGTACTCACTAATTTAACCTCAGATTTAGGGCAATTTGGAAATTCAGAAAGATGACATAGGTAAGTGAGGTTTTCAATCCTAAAATTTTTATTAATACGAGGATGGCCGACCAGGGGACAGACACATCCGATATGTAGGATCAGAAAAAGCGGAAATCAGAAATGAGAAGAGAGCGCAAAACAAAGGAACTCAAAAGATACGACTTGGCACACTTTGGTGTGGCTGGGGGCCACGGGTGGTGGGTGACTAGACCTTGAGTGGCATGGCTACTCATGGGCTAGTAGGGTGTACCGCCTATGAAGACTGTAAGGCTTTTTTAATGTCATAACGAAGGAACCAGATTGGAATCCAGGTGCCCATCCATTTCTTCCATTTGTGTTGGAGTGAGCCGAACAGACAGGCTTGAAAATGGTCAGCCAAATCGCTATAGAACCTGATGATGGCTTGGTTAAAATTGTGGAAGATCCCGTTGAAGGCTTCAAGGGTAATTGTGTGAATGGACCATATTGCAATGCACACAATTAGAGCCCTCAGTGTCTGGGGGATAGGTGAGGCCATGTTTAGTGCCATGATATCGCGGGATAGTCGGAATCTGGTTGTAGGTGATTGTTGAAACAAGTGCATCACGTTGGCCCAGATATGCGCAGATGGCGGCACTCTTCCAGGCGGTGTGCTAGTGTGTTGGGTCCGCCACAGATGGCGCATGTCTCAAACATTGAGAAAGTACGGTCGGCTGTTCTATATGTATGGTGCATGTATCGCCACATTGTGGAGCACACTTGTGGGGATAGGAGGGGGCAGGTGACGAGGTTCCACACCTGTTTTTGGGTGTGCAAGTCATATGGGACGTCTTGGTGGTCTAGTTAGTCAATCCTGGACAGAGGGAAGGGCGGTAATGGGGCAGGTGCGTTAGACACCATTTTTTCCTCTGTGGAGTTGCACATACCCAGTTTGAGGGTGAATGTCTTCGGATTTCTGTGCATAGGAGAAGCTCCAATCCCCTTGTCTTAGGTTGTATAGATGCGTTTGAAATACCAATTGGTGTTGTGCAGTCCAGTGGCGTTTGGGTGTGTTACAAGGAATTCATCAGGGTTGCCAGGTTAGAGGGGGACCTCAGATGTAGTGCCTTTGCAAAATTGGTTTGGGCTGCCTTGGACCAGTGGGGGGATGGTGTATTGGGTGACGTCGTGGAGGCTATCCATGAGCCTAGGATAAGCGTAGCTCTTTCCGTGAAGTTGAGCAGCCCCATCCCGCCTCTCTTCTGTGGGCCGTACATGGTCTCCAGCCTGACAGGTGCACAGTATCCAGACCATAGCCAGTTCTGCAGGAGCTTGTAGACTGCGTTTGTAAAATTGGCGGAGGGGATCGCGTGGGCAACAAAACCATAACTGATAGGATCAGAGAGTTGGCTAACACAACTCTTCTGATTAGGCTGGATTTACTCCTCCGCATACATATCATTCTTTTTGTGATGTTGTCCAAAATGTTGGTTTCTATGGTGTCAAGTGCATATCCACCAGTTTTGAGCCATATGCTAAGATGACAGACTGGGTTGGTGGCTGGGTGGTGTGCAAAGGGTAAACACAGTTGTCTTACTGGCTTGGATCGTTGTTGTGTGGTTGGATGTGTGGTTGGTTGGTTGTGTGGTGGTAGGAGGGTGGGGCCCAGTTTGAACTGAATTTTCCCATAATAATTACCTCTGTTTTCTGTTTGTTCAGCGTGGCATTACTCACTGACTCATACTGGTGAATAATGCGCTCAATCGCCCTGGAATTCTATTGCCCGAGCCTCAACAACGCAGTCATCAGCGAATTAGCATTTTGGTTGGTGGTTGTCCCAGCAACCCTGATTCAGTGACTTTGAGTTTGCAATGTGGAGGAGGGGGTCAAGGGTAAAATTGTATAGGCAGAGGCTAGTGAATACCTTGTTTAGAATGCATTTGAGGGGTGATGGGTATCAGTTAAGAGCTGGTACTCTGGTTACAACCTATTTTGAGCACATTGAAAGTGCTGATTTATAAAGCTGAGGTGATAGGTTGAAAACTTCAGGCAGCATTGCTTCTAGATATATCCCAATTACTCAGTCGTATACTTTTGGCCAGGAAAGCAAGAGGCACTATAGGGTTGCTTTCCAACAGATCTTCAGCAATTGTATGAATGTTATCCCAAATTGAGCGATTTGGGATGAATACAAATTGATGGGGGAAAGGTTTGTTTGACAGCTTCCAGCCCAGATCTTTGACACAAGTTTGGTTATTATTTTAGTGTCAGCAGCTGATGAAACGAGTGGTATACGCTGTTTCAATCTGCTGGTCTCCTTTTTTGAAAAGGCTGAGGACACATATGCGTCTTGGCCACCAGGTAGAAGGGATGTCTTCCAGGCACTTATTCATAGTTGCCAGTAGTATTGGTGCGATATGTTTAAAATATTATTTGAAAAATTCCTGCATGGGAGGCCATCAGGCCCAGGGCACTTGTTGCGTGGGGTTGATGTCATTATCTCCCATAGTTCATCTAGTTGGTGGGTGCTGTAAGGTCTGGTTGGCCAGCTATAGTATCAATATTAGCGGATGATAAATTTTTTTCAATTTCTTTAGGTGATGCAAAATCTGCTGTGTACAGGTCCATGTAAAATTGGTGTAATTCAGCTGATATTTCCAATGGTAGATGCCATTGTGTCATCTGCTCGGTGGACCTGTGTGCAGGTCGCCAACATTGAAATTGGTTTAAAATGGTGGAAAAATTGGGCTGTGTGCGTTTCTCTGGATAAAATGTAATTTGAGTTATAGCATACTTAGGTGTAATGCTGGTGTTTCCTAAAGAGGAGTTTACCTGTGTCGAAAGCTGGAACCACAGGCGGCCCCATTGGGGGGTGTATCCTCGCAAGGTGTATTGTTTTCTAAGTGTTGAAGCTGTCTGATAGCCTTGCTGATTGTCATGACATTGCGGCTGTTTTTCTGGAGTTCAGGTGGCAGGCTTTCTTGGTTGCATGGGCCTTGAATATTTCCCACTTGGCAATAGGATTCCCATCAGGTGTTTGTCTTTCTTGCTGTGTTGTTAGCACCATCTCGATCCAATATTTAAGCTCCAGAAGGTGGATGGTGCTCAGGTGAGCTCTGTGCCAGGTTGGTGGTTTTCATATTTTTCTGAGGATGATAGCACTATTGATACCATTCAATGGTCAGAGAAAAGGATAATTGTTGTTGTAAAGTTTGATACTCAGTGCCGGAAGTCTATAGGGGCGAGCATCAGGTCAATCCAGGTCATTGAGACCAGCTGGTTATTGTTGTGGTGGGGTCGGTCATGTTGGCCATGGTGGGAGGCTTGTTTGGGAATGGTGTCACATAGGCCCAACATTGCCTTTAGTATGCATAGTTCCATGTGGCCACAGGTATAGCCCTAGACTTGAGCCAGCGGTTGGTATTGGTGTTAAGCCTGCAGCGGTCCTTGCATGAAAAACGTTGCCTCAGAACCCTGGATTGAGAGGATATTGGAAAAAAAGTTTGCGGTCATTTGGATCATTTGGGGCATACACACATGCCACGGCAAAATTTTCTCCATTCCACTCGGGTTTGCCAGGAGCAGCCATCCCTTCCAGGTGGGAGGATGTGCCGGATTTTACTGGAGGGTTACAGTTTGTTCAAAGTCCATCCCACAATGGTGTGTCAAAAGGATTTGGCTGGGAGGAGCATGGTTGACCATGACCTCCCTCCCAGTGGACAGTGGGGTTCTTGGGTGGCCAAGATGTCCATGGGGATATTGTGCAGGAAAGCCATTTTTTGGCCTGGGATGTGGGGCCTTGGCTCCCGCGATGTTGAGCATCCCAGGTTGATTGTGGTAGTCCACACATCAGGAACGCTGGGGTGACCCACTGAGGTCACCCAGTTCCTTATCGTGGGTCATACTGCGAGTATGGGGTCAACTAGCCAGAGTTGTTCCAGTGTGTTGGTTGGCGGCCTTGGTGCTGGCATTGTTCAATTTCTTCTGGCTTGGATTACTCCGTGGATTTTGGGTCTGGCGTGGGTTGGCTTTTGCCCCATTTGAAAAATTATTTTGCCACTTGCCTTTGGGCTTGATGGGCAGAAACTAGGAGTTGGGGTGGTTGGGTCTTGTGCATAGGTGTTGTCACATTGTGATTGGCTGAAGTGGTCTTCATATAATCGCCTATCACATGTGATTGGCTTGGAAGGATCCCCAGTGGTGCAATTTGGATCTGCTCTCACTTGGTTGGAGGTGTTTGATTGGTTGTGTCCAAAGAATTCGTTGTTTTGATTGTGTTGGGTTTTTGTGGGGGATATGATTGGTTATTCCACTGTGCTGCCATGGCATCTTCCTGAATTTGTTCCATGGAAATTGTGGTGTGAGTTTGGGTCTCGGCGGAACTGTGGCCTGCTTGTGGGCAGTCTGTGCGTGACGGCAGTCCTTGTGCAAGATGGGCTCAACCAAAGCAATATCAGCTCTTTTGCCCCAATAGAAGGCAAAGGTGGAGTCCTTAATTTTGCTGAAAGTTGGGCTTGTTTCATCCATATTGTCCTCGCAAAATTCCGGTGCTTCAATCCCACACTTGATGGGGCATGCATGGTCTTGTGGCCTATTGCTGAGCAGAATTCACAGATAGGTGGGTTGTGTTCTGGTGTGATGTGGAAGGGGTGAGATATGCTGCCATTGGGGAGGTTGATGGTCGCCGTGTGGGGAATGAGGGTGATGTCCTCTGCCACGTCCTGATCTGGTTCAATAATGGCTATTGCCTTTCCTGTGCACAGGTGGGGCAGGAGAGGGAATTTTCAAATTGGAATTGTTTGGTTACTCCATAACTTTGAGGCCCCTGCAGAGTTTATCTGCAAGGATATTATGGTGCACGGTGCTTGAGAGTCAGTCAAATATGATGAATAGGTTGTTTGCCTCATTCCATCGTGTGTGCGCCATTCAGATGATGTGGTCTTCATTGTTGATTTTTATGGAGAATTTAGTTTTTGCTGCATCCGTCACTTCTTCACGGACATGAACCTGACGTCCACCCATCCTCTGTAGATTTTTGTAATTTACCAAGATGGTGTTTGGGAAAGTTGTGGAGAAGGCTCCCCCATTTTTTCCCATGATTCAAGGGAAGTATCACTGACCATAATTTAAGGCTGTGCTCAGGGGAGGACAAGGGTTGGGATTTTGTTATTGCGCCCATTTTGTTATGGGTGCGGTGCTGTACTCTCTATTTTTGCAGGAATTGCAAACTCTCTCACTCTGGGTGCGGTGCTGTACTCACCCTTTTTGGTGGGAGGGTGTGTCAACATTCCGCTGGGGCGTTTCTCCCAGTGGGTTGGGAGGAGCTTTGGGCCTTTCGTGCTGGCCACTTTGCCCAACTGGTATTGTTGCGGACAAATTTGCTCATATTCAGGTTGATTGTCAATCTCAGAAATTGCATAGAATTGTGTTACTAAAAGTGATAGTAATGGAAAGATAAGCTTCAATCCTAAAATTAACCTTGTTTTATTTATTGATAGAAAGTAAACATGCTGATGAATTTATCCTGATGACATAGGGCACCACAAACGACACCAGAAAAAACCAGTATTTTGCAGATCACAGTTCTCTGCCAAATCTCAATTTTTGTTAAGGATACAAAAGTGGGTCGCCACCAGATACCAGGTAAGACATGGCAAGAGTGGCCCCCAGCCACTAGAGACCCACGAGGGTGGGAAATGAAGAATTCTGAACTGAGTTCAGATCGTGCGAGCCTGACCTTTTAAGATCGCTCTTTTGAGCCCCTCCACACTTTTCTTGTGCCCCAGGGAGCATAAAGAATGGCTTAGGAGGGGCACAGCCCAACGCTGAGCCCGCATGAACCTCAAAACCTCATAATGTCATTTTGACTCATAATTTGAAATCTTTTTGAGCCAAAATGTAACGATTGGGTTGACCTGACCGTTACATCACTCCAGCTAAGAGGAGCTCCCCACAAAGGGTGGCTCAGCTGGAGGCAACATGTGAGGTCTTCCTTGGTAAGTATGGAGCTAGAGCTGGACTGCAAAACCCAGTCCACCTGGCAAGGGGAAACACGCCCAACATGGGTCTGGGCAGTTATCCCACACATGGTGGGTGGATCGTGGGGTGAGAGGCCCTGCTGGGCCAGGTCCCTCAGTGCCAACCAGATCCCTGGTGAGGGGGGAAGCCCCACCTGAATTTTGGACTGACAGTTGCTTCAGATCCAGGGTTGGCCATCAGTCAATAAGCTCCCCAGTGCTTGTTACTTGACAACCAGGACCTGAAGTGACTACTGTGGTCAGACTGAATGGGGACCTGGTGGCGTGCTAAAATCACACAGAGTTCAGAATAATGTAACGGTTGAAATGTCCCATTTTTTGACCACCATTTTGCCTTCAGATTGGCGGATTCAAAGTTGACGCCAACAGATTTCCTGGTATAATTTCCCTCAAGGTAAGAGGTTTCAATTTCTCATACTCACTAATTTAACCTCAGATTTAGGGCAATTTGGAAACGCAGAAAGATGACATAGGTAAGTGAGGAGTTTGATCCCAAAGCAAACTTGTTTTATTTATTAACAAAATAAACATGCTGACGAATTTATCCTGATGACATAGGGCACCACGAATGACACTAGGAAAAAACCAGACTATTTGGCAGATCAGTTCGCTGCCAAATTTCAATTTTTTGTTAAGGATACAAAAACTGGGTCGCCGCGGGATACCAGGTAAGACAAGGCAAGAGTGGCCCTGAGGCCACTAGAGAGACCCGCAAGGGGTGAGAAATGAAAAAAATTCTGAACTGAGTTCCAGAATCACGTGGGCCCTGACACCAAGGTCGCTCTTTTTGGGGAGCCCCTCCACACTTTTCTTTGTGCCCCAGGGAGCATAAAGAATAGCTTGGGAGGGACACAGCCCAGCGCTGAGCCCACATGAACCTCAAAACATCATAATGGCGTTTTGACTCAAAATTTGGATTTCCAAATTTTGAGCCAAATGTAACAATCCAGTTTACCCAACTATTACACCTCATAACAGTTCTGCCAAGGAGAGTGTGGGTACCAGAAATGGGATCTGAGGAAATGGAAGGGCTGTTACCCGAAGTGCTCATCTACCATGTGGTGGTTACCTGGTGTGGGGATGTCCTCCTACTGGTATACTTGCTGAGATGGAAGATGGCCTGATCAGTACGAGGACATTCAGGGACTTACATGCCTTCAAGTTGTTCTATGGAACTGGGCTTGAATATAATCAGTAAGAGAGCCAGGCAGAGGCTATGCAGCCAAAATCTGGCCACATTCTTTTATTCACTCAGCTGACGCAGAGAAGGGTATCAGGCTATAACAAGTTCAGGTCCAGGCATGCAGGCCATAAACTGCATGGTTAGTTTGACCTTCCCCCATCTACCTGGCTCCACTTTAAAAAGTGTAGTTAAATCAGATTGCAAGCCTTTAAAAATTGTGGTCTGGCAGTTTCCAAGGTGGTGGGGGTCACCCTTGGAAAAAGAAAAGGGTATGTAAGTCCTGGGAATGTCCTCCAATTCATTGATTGACCTTCTTCCATTCCTGACAAAGGCCACCAGAGGATGGCAGTGCCTCTCATTACTCAGGGCAGTCCTAATCACATGGTAAATGACCACTGGGTAACAGCTCTTCCACTTTGGATCCCACCCCAATTGCCCACGCTCACCTTGGCAGAAACGTTGAGGAATCAGCAAAATCTGTGTCAAGATTGTTGAAATTAAATAAAATTAAAACTAACTCGAGTGGCAATCAGCCCAATGTTCAGATCTCAAATGGTCAAAAAGTTATGAAGACTGATTTATCTGCCAGAATGCCTGACAGTTTCAATTTGGTTAACATGACAATTGGAAAGATCATCTCCCATCCACAATCATCAGGGATCATCCTTGATTGGCAGGCAACACACATTGGACACCATTGATGAGTGTTCAAATTCCCCTGCTGACAATTTGGGTGTTGCACCAATGCAACACCACTGACTGAACAAACTGCTCAGCGACTAAGCATGGGAAGGTTGGGCGTCCCAAAACCCGTTCTCAACCAAATGAGCTGCCCCTATGTGGGGTGGCCTTAGGGGATTCCCACGCAGCTCATCGGGCCAAATGCTGTTTTGCCAACCATCAGAAACATAGCCAAGTCTCAGTTTGGATGTTTGAGGTCAAACTGACAGCAACTCAGCCCACCACCAAATTTTTTGATGTCAGTTCCCAGGGAACTAATCTGCCCATTCCTGAATAATTCTCCAGTTAGTTGAATTGAAGTCCTGATCCCAACTTGTCACTACCCCAATTGACCACTATTTAATCAGTTGCTTTGCACTGATAAACTTACTAGTCATTTCTTCCCTTCCTTTTCAATAAAATTTGCAAAACCCAGTCAATTTTGTTGTGCCTAATTTCTTCTGTGTCTGCATCCCTGATGGCACTTCTAGTGGCCCATTGGTCCATATACGGATGGGCTCTACCAATACTTATAGTCACTATGGCCCCTACATCATTGATTGGATTCAGCGAGTCAGATACTTCTGCACTTTGACCCTTCTATCATGAACTTCAGACAACAGTACATGGGAACCTTGTGGCCTTACATCCACCAACTGCAAGTGAGAATTTGTCCCCTTATCTCCCCCATTCAAAATAACTCCCATATGCTGATGAACTCATTGAAACTATTTCTGTGATTCCACCCCCTGCAGAAAGACCCCCTGGGTCTGGGATGGGCTCATTATGGTTCATCGTCAGGATTTTAATCACTGTTGCCCTACACCAACAATTTGTCATTTTACAATGCCTGGCTCCATACAACATCATTTTGTTGGCAATGCCTCTGGTATTCTGGCTTGCTTTTTGGGTGCTCACACATTCCAACTGGCAGGCTGGTCTAAACTTCTTCTGCCTTTTCCATGACCATAATGCCACAAAGAAAAAAAGAATGATGGAGCTTTTGATATTTAGATTTTAGTTAGGGAAATTTAAGTTGTATTATCTCTCTTTTGCTTTGATAACTAAATTAAAGCCAAATTCGGATTTTTTAAAAAATACAAAAATTACACTCAATTGAGCCAAAGCTTACTGATGTCAATGTCAACGACGCCTGCTGCCCTGGCTTGAGAAGGTGCACTGCCATCTGGTATCTTTTTGTTGCCACTGAACATGCCCAGTCTGGCTCTGTTAGCCCCCTAATGCTACAGGGTGTTATGTCCCCCCAGGACTTGGCCCATCATCTTGCAAGTTCACGGGTGGTTCGTCCGTGGAGCAATTTGCATTTTGCCTCCAGTTCAAATATTGGAACCTCTTCCCATATGCAAGCATGACCATCATTGATATGGCCACAGAGAGTTTAAACCTTCAAAGTTCATTGATTTCTGCCCCTTTAGGTGGTATTTTGATCTCAATTTCTGTTCCAAGGCTGATGCAATGTCAGAATCTAAGCCGCAATTAATTTATAAAAAATCCTCTTCCAACCATTCAAACCTGGCTCCCAGATGAGGCCGCTTTGGTGGTCCATTTCACTGGTCTGAACTCCCACCTTTCCCCCAAATGCCTCCACCACGAGCTCATGGAGGGTTTGGCAATTTACAGTGCAAACCCCATGTTGCAATTTGTAGTTCTAAATGGAGAGGATCATTTGGCAGGGCCACACGCCTTTGAAATAATCTACCCATTCATTGTGATACCCACCTCATGATTCCCCCTCGCATGGTGATCAGATCTGCCCCTGATCAACCATTCTGAGAATGTGTCAAGAACGGTTGCACCATTTAATACTTGTGCTTTGAGCTTGATCACTTGAAGTGCAAGTGCCCTATGGCTTCCACCTCTGTTACTTCCACCGCTTCTCCCTTTGTCATCAGGTCAGTGGCTGGTTTGGCTTAACTTTTTTAACGGGGACCAATCCTCCCACCCCCAACCTCAGCGAATTCTGGCACCGCTTCTAAGGAGGCAGCCAATCAAAATTTAATAATTTTAAAATTTTAAAATATTAACAATTTGACCAGGTTACAAAATTCTGTATCAATGGCTGACTCAGTTCAGCTTAGCTTCTGTGGTCAACACCACATGGCCAATAATCTCCTGACACTTCCCCAATCCTGATGGCTGGCCCAGTGCTAGCTGAATCTAATCCATTTAAGGCTCTCAAATGGATTGGTGAGGGTGAACGGCTGTACCATGTCAAGCCATATTTTGCTTTGGAGGAATTTTTCATTGATCCTTCCATATTGGGGCTACGCCACTTTCGCCCTCAAAATGATTTTCCAAATTACAAAAATATAAATATAATGGCAGTTGAGGCTGCCCCTGCCAACACCCTACTTCACCAGCAACTTCATAGAACGATGGATCCCCTTGTTTAGGGTATTCCTATCCCCAATATTCCCCATAATTATGAGGAAGATGCAAAATATGGAATTGAGAAGCTTGCTTTTGTTGTGAGCTGCGCTTGCATTGATGCGGCAAAAACTTCTCTTTTAACCCTGATTATCCCAAAAACTGCTGGCACATCAAGTCTTTCCCTTGTGTGCCAGCTTTTATCACTTTTACTGAGCATCAGCTTGCTCAATATACTGAGGCGATGGACACTGCTGGCCTCATAAACAAAGAAAATTTTTAATTATACCCTCTGATGCCCCATTTCTTTGATGCTCCCACCCTGATGCTGTCTGCCATGGTCCACCAGGTAAAGCAGGCGCTGGACAAAAGTTTCCACAAAGCTTCCTCACCTTCTGATATAGTTTCCTAGGCTGTTAGCTGAGGTGTCATAATAGGGTTTTTTTATTTCTAATTCCTTTGTTTGGCCCATTTGAAAATAAAGAAGCCTGAAGGCTCCCCATTTTGGGTTGGAAACCAGTAGTTCTAAAAAAAGAAATATAAGATGCATTAGAACTTTACTTGGTGACCAATGTTTTAGATATCCTTAAAGAATTATATGGGTTATTACATGGCTAATATGAGAAAAAAATTATAGAGGAAATTGTTGGCATAATCTATTCTTCCCTTGAGTTTTTACCTACTACTATTTTAAGTTAAACTAATATTAAGTAAAAGACTATAGAAAGCCATTTTTTGATGCACTGTAAACTATATAATCTAGGCAGTCAAAATGGAGGTGTAAATTTTCACTGAATTGACTTTACATTATTTTTCCTTTAAATTTCTAAAGTTAATGATAAAATAAAAATTTTAGCTTGCAGAACTTTATAGAGATCTTAAAGCATTGAAGTTTAAGTTTTGAAAATGCAAAACGTTGCATTAGTAAAACCTAACTTTTTATAACATGCTTCAAGTCTAACAAGGTAGACACAACATTGAGGTGTTGCTTATATAAACATCAAAAGATAATAATACATTAATTATTAGTGTTTGTATTACTGAAACTTCCGTACAAAATAAATGTGTACCTCTATAATGAGATTGGATATGTCACTTGAGCGCATATTGGATACACTTTGGCATTAGCTATATTCTGCAAAGGCAATTATCTCAGAGCTTTCTTTCTTAACATATTTCTTTATTTTTAATCCATCAAATCATTGGCTTAGGCAGCATTAATATCTTAATGAGTTATATAATGAACTTTCTACAAGCTAAGAGTGGACATAAGTATTTTAGTTTTGTTTGCGTTGAAATATGTAGTCACCATCTGTAAGACCTCTAAATAGTGTTCTCTAAGTTGTTATAATCTAGAAAAGCCACCACATATAGCTATATTCTGAATCCAACTAAATGACAAATGGACAGGAATTACCTAAAGAGTACATTAGTTGATTTTAAGCTTATGTTTTACTGATGATTTTTTAAAAGATTGATTCTGTATTGTTACTGAAGATTTTATTCTTAAATAATAAGGCTATAAAGCCATAGTAACTCATTTATATTCATATGAAATCATTAAATCAATCTAGTATGAATATCTTCACATATTTATAGGCTTGTCTAAAGATTAAAGTTCTTATCATTTTTGGATAATACCAACAGAGATGAAAGTTATGTACCTATTATAATCCCTAAATTTATTATTATGGACTACCAATTAGAAAAAATGCCCTGTAAAATAAAATGAATATAGTCTAGCAATGGTGTTAGAAGTTTTTTCGCCAATACTAATCACTCATCCTAAGGTGACTTGTACATAGTAACGTTAAGTGCTTCAATATTCATTATGAAATGGACTTCTCTTAGTTTACTAAAAAAACTTCTCAAGATTCTTTCCCAAGGACATTGATTTTAGTTATAACAAAATTGAGTTAATTGATAAAAGCTATTAATTTGCTGCTCATGGTAAGCTATAAACTTTATACATGTTATATTTCTATAAAGACTATAAAGAACAAATGATGTATTAAGATTGAAAAAAATTATTTGAGGTGGGCCAACCTTGGGACAAACATACCACACCGAGAATGTTTTCTAGCCAGTACAGGTTTCAAACTCAAAACCTGCACTAGAGTGGAAGCAGTTTTACCTGCCAGGCTAACCACCCTTATGATGTATTAAGATTGAATTATGAGGCAAAAATAACTTTGTCTATTAACTTAAATTGTGTTTGTTGATATTTTTAGGATACTTTTAAGGCCCTGAGGCAAGTGAGTTGGATTTTATAATTTCATAGTTGTTTTTAGGACATAATTATTTAATCATAAAGTTTAAATGTATGCATGTCAGGAAATCATATATAGACTAGATGATAAGCATAAATTTTTGATTGGCGGATCATAGGCTATCTTTTTTAGTACTCAGATCATAGGCTATCTTTTTAGTACTAGATGGTCCCAACCTGAGGGGGATTCATTGATGTAACCAGGATCATAGGCTATCTTTTTTTAGTACTAGATGGATCATAGGCTATCTTTTTTTAGTACTAGATGGTCCCAACCCAAGGGGGATTCATTGATGTTTATTGAATTACGCCTGGGCTCCTAAGAGCCTGAGGCGAGGGAAGGGAAGGGAGGAGGCATCGAGAAAGGGAGGGGTTTGCGCGCCAGAGCCGTGCTGCAGTGACAACTGAGCGGGGGAGGGTTGGCGACATAGTGCAGAACTTCAGGGCCATCTCAAAGTGTACCTGAAAGTGGGTGATCATGTGTGGAAGGGTCCACACCTGCTGGTCAAAGGCAGCACGAAGGAAGGAGTTATGGATGGTCCAGATGGCTGCGGCATAGGCGAGGACACGGAGGGGTCAGTGGCAACCAGGCAATGTCTGCTCAAACATGAGATCTTGCACAGGGTGTCCAGACCAGGGCTGAGCATGGAGGGCGCGCGGGCCTTTGGCCAAAATGCGGCGACACCTGGACAGGTAAAAAAACGATGGAGGTGGGAGTCAATAGGCTCCACACAGCGGGGGCAGCTTCAGTGCTGGAAGGTAGGGCCAGTCCGGTCCCCTGTCCTGTATGAACAGTGGAGCACTCTCCATAAGGTGTTGGACACCTTTGCTGACAGGATGGGGTGATAGACGTCCTTCCACAATTCCTTAAGGTCAAATCTCACGGAGGGAGGGAGGAGCTCAAGGAGTCTTGGGCGGATGGGAGGACGATCTTGGGGGTTGAGGCGAGTTGTGACAACTTGTCCATTGTGCACAATTGCATGGCGACGTGGGCTGAGGCCAGGGCCTTCCCTTCTGTATGGGAAGGCATGGTGGATCCGCGCGCCTACACGTTTCAGGGCAAGGAGAGCCTGGTTCCAGTAGGGGGATGAGGATGGTTTTAGGCGATGGCCTGGGTGGTTTGTGAGCCACTCCCCTAATGAGGTCAGAGATGCTCTAGGAAGACCCAGAGCTGCTGACACTGACTGGCGGAGGGCGGGCGCCCATTGAGGCATGGGGGTCGTGTCCCAGCAGACAATCGGCCATAGGAACTTCAGGAAGATTGTGGTGGCGTGGGATCGCGTGTCCAGAAGCCCTAGGCCCCCTTCATTGCAGGGTTGGGCAATGGTTGAGAGGGCCATTGGTGGATGGTTTGAGCCCCATATCCAACAGCGGAGGAGTACATTGAGCCGCGTATAAAAGGCATCTGTGAATGGGCAGACGTGCGCTAGGAACCAGACTTTGGAGAGGAGGAACACATTGGCCATCAGAGCTCGACCCTGGGGGTGATGTGCCACCGGTTCCAGATGGCAATCCTGGAGTTAACTGCTGCAAGGAGCAAGTCCTCATTGTCTTTTAGCGCAACTCCTTGTTGGTTGGTGAGAACGCCCAGGTGACGGAAGGTACCGCGCTCAGGTTCAATACCAAACGGTGGGGGGAAGGTGGGGGAGCCGACCTGTACAACTGTTGTCTTGGAGGTGTTGACCATGGCGTTGGACGCCTTGGTGTACCTCTCAATGGTCACAGCAGCGAGGGCAACATCCCCAGGGCAGCCAAATGCAATGGTAGTGTCATCTGCAAATGCCATGGTGCGTGTGGGGGCTTTACCTGGGACCAGAATCCCTGTTAGCTTGTCCTGTAAGGAGGCCAAGAGGGGGTCAAGGGTGATATTAAAAAGGATAGGGCTCAGGGGGTCCCCTTGCCGGAGACCTTGTCCAACTGGTACTGCCACTGTAAAACCCATGGCGCCAGGACTCTGTGTGGAGCTGGTCATAGAGCGCTGATATCCAGCGCCTAGCTGTGGGTGGGAGATGGAAGGGCCAGGGAAGCATCAATATACTTCCAGGCTACCCGATCATATGCTTTCTCCTTATCCAGAAGAGCCACAAAGCCATTCACCTTACGAGAGTTAGCAGTCAAAGTCACGTGAAGGTCATTATAGTTGTCCCATAACGACCTCCCTGGAATAAAGCCGTACTGGGATGGGGAGAGGCGAGGTGACACCCATTTGGTGATGCGGTTGGCCAGAAGCTTTGTGAAGAGCTTGTGGTCTGTGTTGATCAACGCTATGGGGCGCCAGTTCGCCAGGTTTTCACGGTCTGACTTCTTGTGAATGAGGGTCGTGATTGAGCCTCTGGAGTCGGGGAGGACCTCGCCATTCACCAAGAGTGCAGCGAAGAGGTCGCGGAGGGTTCTGGCTATCACTGCAGGTTCCAGAAGGTACACCTCAAAGGGTATTCCGTCTGGGCCTGGGGCTTTAAGCCGTGGGGATTTCAGAAGGGTTTCCATCACCTCCTGGATGGAAATAGGCGCCATTAGAGCCTCATCAGCCCGTGGGTCAATGGGCGGCTCTGGAGCCCGCCACAGGAAGTCTTGGATGTCCGATGGGTCCACCTGGGTGGCATGGAAGAGGCTGGAGTAGAAGCGGTGTAGTTCCTGCGTGATTTCCTCCTTATCTGAAGTGGTTGTAGTGCCAATCTTCAGTGCAGTAATATCCTGCGCTGTTGACCGGGCTTTCTGTTTCTGAAAGAAGAAGCGGGTGGGGCGTTCCCATTGAGCATAGTAACGAGATGTTGTAAAGTTTGCTGCCCGTTCTTCCTGCAGTGTGAGCTCCAAGCGGAGTGCTTCCTGCGCCGCTTCCCAGTCTTCCAACCTTCTGGGAGAGGGCGAAGGCTGGCAGTTTCGCTCTAGATGTCTGATTCTGGCTTCCGCCCTTTTGACTTTGGCGCGAGCTGCAGTCATCTGGGCTTTGGCACAGTTGTAAGCAACGCAGGGTGATGCCCTCCTTGGTCACCGCCCATCTAGCCTTGTGGTCAAGCAGGTGGGGTGGGGGGAGGTGAGAGTCTCCCAGATGGTCATAGACAGCTTCTCCTTAGTGAAGGGGTTGTTGAGAAGAGCTGGGGCAACCCTAGGCCAGAACCTACGCGACGGTCTAAGTGTGGTGGTGAGGACAACGGTGAGTGACCTATGATCACTCAGATGGTTGTCACGAGAGATGGGAGAGGAGATGCGGCCAATTAGCAGGGGGCCAATCAGTGCCATATCTATGCGTGACGCTGACTGGAAAGCTCCTCCATCATACTGGATCCTAGTCATGCAACCTAGGCCAGACGCGGAGGGTGGAAGCGCATCTATAAAGCCACTCAGGCGAAGGAAATCCTGGAGGCGACTTGATCCAGGGCGTTCCTTTGCTGCAGGGGGTAAGAGTCATGGACGCGACTTATGGTTTTGTTGAAATCTCCTAAGAGGACTGTATTCCGTGGGAGATTGAGTTGGAGGAGCTCTTCCAAGAGCCGATTTTTCTCCTGACCTGCATTAGGCAGGTAGATGCTTGCAGCGAAGAAGGAGAAGTCAGGAGTGGTGAGTTTGACCAGTATGAGGCGGCCACCTAGATATTGTGAAAAAGAATGGGTTTTAACCCAGGGATTCAAAACAATAAGGGCGGCGTGGTTTGTCCAGAAGGAGTTGCCTCCAAACTGTTCATTCCATGCAGATTGTTCGTGGGGGAGGATATGGGGCTCCTGGACAGTGATGTCAATTTGTGCTGACCTGAAGTTTTGGAGGAGGCGGGCTCTCCGCTTAAAGTCCTGCAACCCATTTGCTTTGATGGATTGCAGGGCCAGGGTGCTGCCATGGGGACTCATAGCTGTTCCCCTCCATGTCCTGGGGGTTGCCAGCGCTTAAACCTGCTGCTGTGAGGCGGCTAGTTTTGAGTCTTTTAGCTTGACTATTAGCTGCAATCCGTGAGGAGCGTCGAGGGTTCTGAGGGGAAGGAGAGGGTGGGGGGCGGAGGACCCAGTAAGCCAGCCTAGGATGCTGCCCCCGCTCCGTTGCAGGGGAAGGACCTGAGGGTGCTCAATGGTGACCTCCGCGGTGTCCCCATTTGATGAGTCTGAGTCCATATTCACTTCCTCCAACACTTCAAAGGATCCGCGCAAAATGGACTGTGGGGTTGGGGTAGGACTCTTTGAGGTGGCACTTCTACCGCAGGCTGCGAGTTGCCAGTCCATGCTGGTGGGCATAGCTCCATTGGGAGCTGAGGGCTGATGCGATAAATCGCTGGTGGAGGTTGGTGGGGGTGCCGCGGAGCCCTGAGTGGGGGTGGCTGACGAGGGGCACCCTGTGGGAGATGCCTTGCGCTTGGTGAGAGAGGGAGTTGACTCTGGGAGATTGGAGGGGGTGCCCATTGGAAGGGGGGCATGAGCGCGAAGGTATCCCACACCAATAGTGGGGTTAGCTGTTTCAACTGCTAGGCGTAAGGCCTCAGGGGACAGGTCTTGAACGGGAACCCATTGTGTGGGTTGTGGAATTGCTGCTGCAGCCATGTGGGATCGTTTTTGGCCTGGTTTAGGCCCCTGGGTGGTGGCTAAGAGGGCTTGTTTTTGGAGCTGTGCAGCCACTATACAAGTGTCCAAGGGCGTTACACCATGAACTCCGGGGGCGCGCCTGATCAGGGTCGACAAAAAAGATCTCAGGGCATGCCCCAACTACCGCCACACGAGGAATAACCTCAGTGTTATGGGATACAGTGGGGGAGGGGATGAATGACGCCCTAGCAGTGCGAGCCTTTTGAGTGGGAGCATAGTAAGAGGGGACGCTAAAGTCCACTTAAAGAACAGACCCAAACTCCATTAAACCACGATGGAGTGCCAGTTTAAGAGACTCAGGATCAACAGTCGTTGGTAGGTTGGAAAAAGTAACCCATGAAATTTTCTCCAGGTGAGAGCGTGTGCGGGAGATGCGAAGAGATCCGCGTGGAATAATGACCTGGAGGGTGGCAGCATGGTCAGCAAGGGCAGCTTCAGTGAAGCCCACATCGATGTAGTGGCCCTCCACTGATTCATGGATGGTGGTGTTAATAGGGAATGTCTCCGCAATCGCTGCAAAGTATGAGAAGTAATCCTCTGTATAGAATTCAACAGGGTTATGCCCATAATAAAGGCGAATTGCGTGGGAGAGGGTTGAGCGAGGTAGAGCTTTTTGCGCTCTAGTTTTGGCCCATTTCTTCTTAACATCAGCAATAAACGCCACTTCACGGGGATCAGCTTTGGGTAGCGTTGGTGCCAGAGGTTTTTGCCACGCCCCAGTGGCTCCTTTGGTACGTTTGTGTTTGCTTTGGGCTGCAATTGCAGGTTGAGTGTGAGCTGGTGGTTTGGACAAGTTTGCGGAGTTCCCTTGTTTCTGGAATGTTACAGCAGTTGCTGGCGTCATATTAAATTGAGGGGCGGTTTGTTGGGCCTCGCTAAATTGGGGAGGTCCATCCAGATTGGAATTAACTCCAGCCAGTTGGGAGGAGGGAGATGTTTCATCACCATCCCAATCTATTTGGGTAAATTCAGCTTGAGTATTTGCTGTGATTTCGTGGGCAAAACTCACTGGCTGATTGGTGAATTGGTCGTTTTCAGCATATTGAGATAAAGTGCCGACTTGAGAAGTGCCGATTATGGGGTTTAAATGGGACGGGTGAGAATGGAACTGGTGTGAAGTTCAAAAATCTGAACCATTTAAATCCCCATTGGGAAGAGTAGATTGTCCCAATTTGGTGCTTAGTGAACCAGAATGTGCGGCTAATCCAACCTTACATCCGAGGGTTTGGGGGCCAGGTGATTGTTGGGCCTCGCTAAATTGGGGAGTCCCATCCAGATTGGAATTAACTCCAGCCAATTGGGAGGAGGGAGATGTTTCATCACCATCCCAATCTATTTGGGTAAATTCAGCCCGAGTATTTGCTGTGATTTCATGGGCAAAACTCACTGGCTGATTGGTGAATTGGTCATTTTCAGCATATTGAGATAAAGTGCTGACTTGAGAAGTGCCAATTATGGGGTTTAAATGGGACGGGTGAGAATGGAACTGGTGTGAAGTTCCAAAATCTGAACCATTTAAATCCCCATTGGGAAGAGTAGATTGTCCCAATTTGGTGCTTAGTGAACCAGAATGTGTGGCTAATCCAACCTTACATCCAAGGGTTTGGGGGCCAGGTGATTGTTGGGCCTCGCTAAATTGGGGAGTCCCATCCAGATTGTAATTAACTCCAGCCAATTGGGAGGAAGGAGATGTTTCATCACCATCCCAATCTATTTGGGTAAATTCAGCCCAAGTATTTGCTGTGATTTCGTGGGCAAAACTCATTGGCTGATTAGTGAATTGGTCGTTTTCAGCATATTGCGATAAAGTGCCGACTTGAGAAGTGCCAATTATGGGGTTTAAATGGGACGGGTGAGATTGGAACTGGTGTGAAGTTCCAAAATCCGAACCATTTAAATCCTCATTGGGAAGAGTAGATTGTCCCAATTTGGTGCTTAGTGAACCAGAATGTGCGGCTAATCCAACCTTACATCTGAGGATTTGGGGGCCAGGTAGCTGGGTATCGCCCCTCATGGAGGGAGCCAGAAAAACGGCGTCAGCAATAATAGATGGGGCTGAATTAGCTGACACAATGGGGGAGGTGAATGTCTGGATGGGCTGAGTTGCATTCAACTGAGCAGACGCCATTAAAACAGCGTGGGTGATGGCCTCCTTGGTTGGAGGGGGCCCAGCGGGTTGGTGGGAGGCAGCACACACAGAGCTGTTAGGCGTGCAGGTTGCAGAAGTGCGATCAGGTGAACTGGCGCTAGTTGGAGTAGCTCCAGGTTGGGGGTGGTGCCTGCTTTCATGGCTGCTGCTTGAGAGTGGGTGATTCTGGTTGACCCTGAGGTGGGTAACTGAGGGTTGCTTCGTTTGAGGGTGGTGCTGGCTCGTTTGGCATAGCCTGCGGGTTCTTTTGCAGGGTTTCCCGCCATATTTGCTAATAGTTTTCGTAAATCTCTTTATTGGAGCTAAATTCAGGCTGAATTGATTTTCGAAAGATCATAGGCTATCTTTTTAGTACTAGATGGTAAGATCATAGGCTATCTTCAAAATCAAAAAGTAGTAATTTAACACATTGTTAACCAGCAATTTTGTACAGAAACTATGTCATGTCACTGGCTATTTTTTATATTTGAATATGGAAGTAAATTAAAATATTCTAAATAAACTATACTAAATTTTATTTACAATGAATGAAATGAAATTAAACTTTGGACATTTATATAAGTATTAAAATTTTTGTTTGGTATCATAGTGTTGACTAGTTACAATTTAACGAGTTATTGGTGTCAAGAATTAACATTTTTAATAATAGGTGAATCTATTAGTATGCCAGGCCAAACAGTATGAAGACTGCTGGCCTCTGCTTTTACATAATCATTGGCAACCTTTAACTATAAAATTGCAGTGCAACTCACCTGTCCAGCAGACTAACAACTTCTCCAACTGAGGCATGACCACTCGTTATGACTTAGAGGTCCTTTTTGGGACATTTCCAATGATTGTGGTTCAGCGGCCTCTATTGACTCCTTCAAGGTTTCTCCCCTTAAATCCTTCCAGTCCTTCATTGTTGCTTCTAGTTGCACAAGTTCCCGTGGGGTTTCCATCTAGTTCAAGGTTGGGAGTTGGTTGCACCAACCACTTCAGGTATTTTACCCAGCACCTAAAAACTGGAGATCTTGAGACCCACCTCTACAAGCCAAGATAACTACTGTTAACTAAAAACTTAATAAAGATGGGAAAACAAATATCAGATTTGATGATCTGAAGATTTGAAGGTTAGAAGATATTTTTATTAAGAGGGAGATCAAACTATCCTTAGGCATTTCTTGCCTGTCTGCATCATTGGCGTTTATTGCCAGCATTGTCAGCACTCACTGGTGATTCTCCCTGCTTAGTATTCATCAGCTCACTAACTGGCAATAAATGTCAACCTCAAATGTCCATGATTACATTGATACTTGATTCGTCATAATCTGAATTACTCTGATATATTGACATACTTGCCATAAGTCTCCAGAGTCAAATTAAACCAAAATACTGCTGATAAATTCCCAATTCTCTTGTGAAGTCAAAATAGTTTTTTGACTTATTCAATTATCATTAATTGATTTAACATCCTCAGCATAAGTCTCTGGTGTCAAATTATACCAAAATACTGTCAGTAATTTTTCCTGATACTCTCACAAAGTTGAACTGTGATTTAATCCAAATTAGACAGCAAATTTATAATCAGACAATTGATTATGAATACTTCAGCTTTCCGCCAAAAAGTACCATAATCATTTTCACATGGAGTTGGTATCAAGATAAGATTATGCCAAACTTAAATGATTAGAATTAATTAGTTTGACATCCTTGGCATAAGTCACCAGTGTCAAAACTGGCTGAAACCTCTATTGGGATCATTTCCCGATATTTTTTGACATCAAATTTAAGCAATTCGTCATCTTAATTGATAATATTATCTTGACATCCTCGGACTCAGTCACTGGTGTCAAGACCCACCAATTTTTCTATTGGGGATGATCCCCAACTCTTTCTTAATCCTGCGGATCAAGACTTCTCAACCCAACCAAATGGGGAGCATAAAGAAGGGTATCATCATTAAATAATGAATCAAAATTAGCAAACTAATTGGCAATCATCCTCATTAATTATTATACTAATTTCACTAATATGTGAGGAATATCACCTGAAAAAAAATCTAACTGTTTTTAGTAGGTTTAACAACATGTAAACTTTACCATGATGTAACCAGAAAAATCAGAGTTTTAATCCAGAGGTGGAGGTTCTTTCTTTGACAGAGTTAACCCTGCTCATGTTTCATGTCAATGTTTTCTTTCTTTCAGTAATGTTGTCCCCTGGTCATCTTGCCTCAAATATATATAAATATGAATAATTTAAGATGTCAATATGGGTTGATGCTAATCAATTTGACCTTATGCAAATATTTGGGTTAAGCATGAGGATCCAATGACAAAAAGAGTATTACAGAAATTAATTTTAATATTAAATTATATTTTATTTGGGAGCATGACCTGAGATGACACACTCAAGGAGAGGGGTAGGCGAGTGTTTGGGAGTAATGGGGGAGATTTACAGCATTAGTTGTACAGTCTCAGTCTCATCCTCACTGTGTTTCAGAAACTGGCGTTTTGGGGTGGTGAGAGATCCACAAGCATGTTTGGTTCACTGTGGAGATCTCAATCATGTGTGCATGCTCTCATGCCAACACCCATGCATGTTGTTTAGCTGGTATAGTTGTTCCAAACAGCCAGTATTAAAAGTGTTTTATATATTTATTTTTAAGTTTTTCAGAGCTCCGTGTGAGCCTGATTGGGTTGGTGCACTTACTTGGGTGATCCTATTGCTGTGGATTGACCATATCTTGAGCATAAATATAACCTATTCTGGTCTTGATACTTATCTAGATCTTTGGTGGAAAAGCCATTCTTCTGGTATTGAGCTTGGGTACAGGGTTTCACAGAGCTGGGCTATGTGCACCACTGCTTCCCAGACAAAATGGGCATCAAGGTACTTGAAGTACCAGTGTCAGAGGGTATCTATCTCTTAGAATGTGGAGCACAGCTTTTGGGAGGCTCTGGCTTTCTCTCCTGTCCAGAAATGGCGCTTCACAATCCTCCAGTGGAGTTGAAATTTTTGGGTGGATTAGGGGCTTGGAAGAGGATTTCCATACCGTTCTGCATAGCTCATGCCTATGCAAAATCCTCCAGAATGGTAACGCTGGGATATTTTTAGGGGGTTGATCCTATGAATGGTGCACTGCTCCTAGACTCCCTTTCCAATCAAATTTATAATTCTCCTCTGGCTTCATTTAGACGTTTTATTATTATCATAAATAAGTTTTGTTGTGATGTCAAGTATTTTCAGGTATTGGAGCATTGCTTGGCCTCAGGCGCGGCATCCCAAGGCTCAACCAAACCTATGAGTAAGCACAGGTAATTTCCCAAAATTTTATGTGCAGCTGGATTTTTTGGGGCCAGTTTTCTTGCTATTTGTGTTCTAGTAGCAGATGCACATATTGGTGGTATCTTCCTGTCTGGCTGCTGCTTCTATCCATTTTATGAATAGTGCTGCTTCTTTGTGCTTAAATTCAATGAGCCACATTCCCCATTCTCCTAATGGGACGATTATAGTTAATGTTTTTGCAGATGGGTAAAAAGAATTCCATAGTCAAATTTTTATAATTGAGTTTAGTTTCTTAAAAAGACTTTGCTGAATTCTATATCATGTGCTGGGTATCAGATTTTGAACAGTAGCATTGTACTTGCTAGGTGGCACTTTCCCACTAGAGAAGTTTTCCTAAGTTTCCATCTATCCTCTGTTCTTCTTATGCCTTCCAGTAGTTCATCTCCCAGAACATGTACTGCTATTCGCTTGTTGGTGATGGGAATACCTAGATACTTAGTTAGGATTTGGCGGAGGGGCATGTTGAAAAGAGTCTGTATAAAGTTTTTTTGTTTTCCACACTCTCTTTGATTTCCTGTCACCTTCCTTTTTGTTCGTTTGTTCATAGGTTTAGGGGCTTTACTCCAGTTAGATACACGGCCTGTGACTTGTCTTTGTTCAGCTTTGGTTGAGATGCTTGCTATACATTGTAAATAAATCATCCACTTTTGTTTCATCTGCTTTAGATAATATCCCAACTGCACAATCATCTGCAGACGCCAATATGTTAATTGTGGTTGTCCTTTACATCTGAATCCTTCAATTTGATCTTGTACTCTGCGGAAGAGAGGATAAGTATAAAAGTTGTATAGTATTAGGCTAAGGGGATTACCCTGGCGAAGCTCTCTTTCAGAGACCACAGTTAGGAACATGAAGGTGGACCTTAGTACTGAAGTTTGATGCCCCTAAGTTGGTGGTCTTTGATCACATAATCAGAGGTAGGGGACACCTTTTTATAAGAGGACTGCTGCAAGGTAGTCCCAGTCAACCCTGTCATAGGCCTTAGCCTGTTTGTGGAAACAGAGCATGTCCTTGGATGCACACCCTAGTGTATTAGTAACTTGAATTTTGTTCACTATGCTTTTGCCAGGGATAAAGCCATATTGTAGTGGGGCCGATAGGAGTGGAGCTTTAGATGCCATTCTTCTGGCCAGGATCTTATCCATTATCTACATATCTGTGTTAATTAAGGAAATTGTTCTCCAGTTGTTCAAATCTGCCCAGTCCCCTTTTTTATCTAGGACTATGGTGTAGCTTTGCTCCCCCTAAATCACTTTACCCTCCTTCAGCTGAGGTTGAAGAGGGTGAGCATTGGCTTTTTTGGTGATTAAAAGTTTGCTTTGTAGTAACCGTAGGTTATTCCATCAAGTCCAGGAGACTTATTTTATGTAAGCCTCGCATGTCACGTGCAAGTTCTTCATCTGTGATTGGGTCAATTAAGTCTCCCATATGGGAGCTGTGGACTTGGATAGCCTTAATGAAGTAAATTTTCCACCTTGTCCGTTTGTTCTGCCTAATCAAGCTCAGAATAATGTGTGTGAAGGAATACCAGAAGTGAGTTATCAGGTGTCTGTCCAACCTTTGTTTGAAACTCAGTAGGCAGATTTATTTGACCTAGCGTTGTAGGCCTGGAAGAAGAACTTGTATGGGCAGTCTCATTTAGATGCCCATCTTGCCCCTGCCTGAAGTGCTTACATGTGCATATGAAACTGTTTTTGCTTCTTAATAATAGGGTGAATCTAACCTATTCCCTGGCCCATTGTGGTCTGTAGCCACTTATTGGCGAGTAGAGCTCTAAGTGGGCAAGGATGCGCTTTGCTTTGGACAGTTTTTTGAGTCCTTTTCTTGTGGATCTAAAAGCTGCGTGAGCTGAGGCAATGAGTACTACCTCTTGAAGGTATGTCATTGTTGCCACATGGAGGTTGAGTCATATAATTGGGATGAGTTTTCTGGAAATTTCACCGTTGTGTCCTCAACCTGTACTATGGTCGTGCTTAGGGAGTAACCTAAACAAGCGTTAGTGTTATTAGTTGATTGTTTTTGATTAGACGCTATTTTATACTAGTCTGTTGTCTGAGAGGTGGAGGTCAATGGTTGAGAATGCTTCAACCTCTGTCTCTATAATGGCTGATATGATTATCCAGTATATTCGCGTTGCAATTAATAGCTGACCATTGATAATATGTGAGTGTTAAGTTCTGTAAGTAGTTATTAAGCGGTTGTTTAGCATCCATAAGGTCTTTCAGGATCATATGTTTTTAGTTGGTTTGATCCAATTGGCGGATCATATATGTTTGGCCATCTGTCCTGTGAACCGTCCAACCAACATTTGAAATCTAAAAGTTAGATGGTATCCACTGGGAGATTTAAAGAGGCTAAATTCTCTAAGAATAGGACGCTCTCATTTTCCACAACGGGTGTATAGATTGATGTGGCAAATTATATTTGCTCTTTCCAAATGAAGGATAAGGTGAAGAATCTACCTTCTAGTGTGATTCATGATATATAACTTTGAAATTTAGCTTGTGCGTTGATCACAAAAACACAGTAGCTAGTTTATAATGATTGGTTAGGATGGAAGCTTCTATACAATTCTTCCTCCTTCCCAACAGGGAACTTTCTCTCTTTGAGCAAGCACATCTACTAAGAGCTTTAGTAAGATACCTCACTTTTTATCTGAGGACTTGGTTGATGAGAGTCCTGCAATATTAAAAGTCCTGTTGTTAGCGAGCCTAGCTCGACCACTATGCCTGACCAGCGCCATATTGGCTCTGGGCTGGGTTTTTGGCATCTAGGGTGGCCTTTCTGAATTTAGTAAGGGAGATCTTGTAGCTGTATGGGGCTAATGGATTAATTGATTTCCACTCTGGGGACCATTACCCTACTCAGAATCAGTCACATTAATAGAGTTTCATTTCCCATATCATCTAGAACTTAGAAGTTAGTTGTTTGACTAACTGGAGTTGATTTGACCGCTGAGACATTCCTGCACCATTCTGGATGTGGGTGGATGGTGTGTCCTCTATGGGGTGGTGATATGCTTGAGGCCCAAGTTTAGGGTAGCTGGGGCTGTTGGGGGAGGTCATATTCGCCAGTTGTCTCTGTTGCTGCTCCGAATTAAGTTTGGCTGATCCCTGGTTGCCACTTCCTTTCCTCTTTCCACGAATTTTCTCTGCTCTTTCAGCAGCTCTCCTCACCTTTTTAGCATCCTTGCATTATCCTTGTGTTACAGGCTTACTACCTCATATCTTGCCCATGCTCCCCACTGGATAGCCATAAATGTGACGGTCAAGGCACTGCCTGACCACCACATAGCCCCAACCCCCTAAGGCGGGGATCGTGGCTAATAGTACTGCGCACGATTTACATAAAAATGTAGGGCTTGAGGGCAATGACCCTCAAAAATGGCATTCTGTCAAATCATATGCCATAAAATTGATAAAAACTCGAGGCAAAAGCAGCACAAAAAGTTGATGTAATTGGTGACCAGGCCAATCAGAGGCTGCCAACCCAAATTCTGAGGTCCCATGTGTAGAGATTGGCAACAGCAAAAAGCAGCCCACTGAATCAGGGGCTGCCAAGCCAAATTATGCCAAAAATGGAAGTGGCATGAATCATGGCTTTGGGAAGCTCAGCAAATCAGGAGCTGCCAAGCTGAATAACACCAAAAGAGGAAATGACGGCATTGGGCAGCTCAACAAATCATGAGCTGCCAAGCGAATAACACCAGAAAAGGAAACAACAACATTGGGCAGCTCAATGAATCAGGAGCCACCAAGCCAAATCTGCCGCTTGTCAAAATTATTGAGAGCCATGGCAAAGGGCAGCCCAGCAAATCAGGGGCTGCCAGGCTGAATTATCCCAAAAATGAGAATTTTGGTGATAAGGTCGAGACAAGTTCTGATTCATCCTCAAAAAATGAAAATATATGCGGAAAAGTTTCCATAATGCCACAGGTACTCAACAAACAGTCTAGAACATGCCTAGACAGGAATATCGGAGGCCAAGATTCTCAAACTAGGCCTGCGGATAGCCCACCACCCACAGACTCCGTGGGTTCCAATTTCCCCACATCCCCCATTCCCTAATATAAAAACAAACCAAGCGAAGGTGTTTAAGACATTTTTGTCTTCTAATATATACAATAAAAACCTTAAAAATCAAAAATAAGATTTTAAAATTTTGAAATCATTTATTTGAGATCTTAAGAAGAATCATGGATTTTTGAGTGAAGCAACATGGACCATTCTTCGGATTTTGACAAAGCTGTCGCCTCTCTGTATGCTCTCTCTGGAGGCCAAACTACCCTCCTCAGTGCGAGCATCATCCTTACATGTTCCAGGGATATCTAAGCTGCTCAACAAGCCAACAGATAAGGGACCTCAACACAGCGGCCCTCTCTTGCCTATGAGCCCTCTTGCCCAACTGCTTTATGGCAATGTGGAGAGACCCTGTTCGTCACATTAGACGAAGTTCTTTCAACCTTATCAATCTTTTATGGGATGGGATGGAGACCACATGAAAGAGCCCTACCTGCCTAGTATGAGCACACTACCACTCTCCTGATGGTCATATTCCCCATCCTGTTCCTGCTGAGGGAAGCCGCTCGTCTCCTCCCATCCCAAGGGAATTCAATCGCTTATGTCCAACACGTTGACGCCATGTCTGAGTTTAGACAAGCATTGACCCCAGAGGAATTGAGTGTTATGCACGGTACCTTCTCCCGCATTAGATTACAGGCCCGCCTTACAGCGGCCTCTGGGGGTACAATGGCCGCGTCCATCCAGATTACCCAGGTGATAGCGGACCTACTGAAGAACCTGTCAATCTGGCTTACTGACCTATTGGAGACTCAGCCGGCCATTCCTGCTTCTCTGGAGGACTGCCTCCACCTTATGGAAAGAGCCACCACCCCAAACGACTCTTAGGATGCCACCTGGTCTGCGCTCTTGGCCCTCAGTCAAGGGAAAATGGCTGTCAAGGGGTACGCTCAGTTGTTCCAACCCCTAGCCAAAGCTGCTAAAGTGTCTCCTTCCCAGCTTGCACGGATGTTTAGACAGAACCTTCATCCAGACATCCTCATAGCTATGGCCACCACCCACCTGGGGGCAACCTTGGAAGAAGAGGTCACTGTTGCTTCCCAGGTAGATCTCAGCTAGCCTTGGCCCAAGCCAGGGCCCCTGTGCCTGGGAATCACAGTAGATTCTGCGGAAGACGCGTGGAGTCAGAGTCCATATCAAGCCATATGGGGCAACATGAGCAGGGGGTCCCGGGGAGAATGCCCCACGCCTTGCAGCTCCTGCACCCACTGCTCCCAGCGGCCCGGACAGCCCCACTTACAACCTTCACCTGACCCCTGCCCGCATATCTTCACTCAATAAATAAAACGGTTCCTCCTACCTGTTTATTCCTTTTTACTTTGAAGCGAAAGAAGAAAGAGAAAGAGGACAATTTGGAAAAACTGTGGGCTTTAGTGGATGCAGGGGCTGAAGAAAACTACATGGACCAAGAGCTAACCAAGAATCTAAGAGTAAAAATGCGAGAAAAGGGTACTGTGACCCTTGCGGGCACCTCCAAGTCATTGGAATGCTGGGAGGTTGAGCCCAAGATCAAGCTCCAACAGGGAATCCACCATTTCTGGGAAGACTTTTGCGCCATCCAGAACCTGCCAACCCCATCGTTCTGGTCATGAAATGGTGGCATAAGTACTCCCCACACTTTGATTTGGAGGAGGGCCAGGTGATGCTTCACCCCAAGGAACAAGAGCCCTTGTCATTAGAATTATTTACCTCTGGTAGAAGCAGGCCTGGTTTGAACTCTGTGCACTTAGGGGCGGAGAAGGAACAGATACTGGATGAATTCAGAGACTATGAGCACCTGTTCCAGAAGAGCGTCGCCTCCCCCTGCGATCCACAGGGCCCCTTTGCATTCTCGTTCAAGTTCAAAGGGGATGCTAAGCTCCCAAAAGGAAGCCCGGTGTACCCCCTGAACCCCAGAGCAAAGGAAGCCCTAGACCAGTACGTGAAGGATATGTTGGAGCGAGGGATGATAGTGCCCTCAAAATCTCCTGTGGTATCTCCCATCCTCCTGGTCCCCAAGGCCAATGGCGAGATCCGCCCCTGTGTGGACTACCGCCGCAAAAATGCCATAATGGAAATGGACCCCTACCCCATCCCGCTGATGGCGAGCATCTCACAGATGATCGCTGGGAGTCAGGTGTTCTCTAAGTTAGACCTAATTGACGTTTTCAAAAAGTGCCAGTTGTACCAGAGCACCAACAGTACATGGCATTCAAGTGACACCTAGGGGTATATGAATATAGGGTTATGCCGTTTGGACTCAAGAACGCCCCTGCCGTTTTCCAAACGACCATTGACCATGCCCTGGGCGACTTGATCGGGAGATGCTGCGTCACATACATGGATGACATCTTGGTGTTCTCCAAGTCTCGCGAGATGCACACAGAGGACGTCAAGAGGGTCCTCAGTGCACTGGACAAGGCAAACTGCGTCTAAAGCCCTCCAAATGCGAGTTCTACAAGGGCTCAGTGTCTTTCCTAGGAAACATTGTATTTGAAAAGGGGACGGCCATCTTCCCAGACAAGCTGATTGCAGTGAAGAAATGGGCAGCGCCAACGGACAAGAAGGTGTGCGCAGTTTCTTAGGTGTGGTGAATTTCCTGAGGAGATTCACCAAGGACCTTTCAGAAACAGCCGCCCCACTTACCCGGTTGACTGGCAAGTCCCTTTCAAATGAGGGGAGGAAGAAGAGAGGGCGTTCCAGGCCATCAAGGAGGCCCTCCTCACAGCGCCAGTCCTAGAACACCCAGACGCCAATCGCCCATTCATTGTAGAGACAGATGCGTTGAATTTCGCCATTGGGGCGGTCCTACTGCAGACAGGGGAGGATGGTTTGGACCACCTGGTATGTTACTTCAGCAGGAAGATGCTACCAGCGGAAACCAACTACCCTGTCTATGACAAGGAACTCCTGGCAATTGTCGCGGCTCTGGATGAGTGGCAGCATAATCTGTTGTATGCGCGCCATCAGTTCACAATCTGAACTGACCACAGGGCCTTGGAGTTCCATAAGAGCCCCCATAGGATGAACCAAAGACAAGCCCGCTGGCACCTGGAGCTATCTCATTATGATTTCAAGATAGAATATAAGCCCGGGGAGAGCAACCTACTCCCAGACCTACTCAGTTAGGACCCAAAAATGATCTTCACAAAGGAGGAGCTGGACAAGTTCAACATGGCCACGATGCTCCCTCCCCAGCTGTTTGAATCGATGCAGGAGGAAAGCGCTGACCTAAAAGAAAGAATTTGGAGAGCCCAATGATGCACCAAATTCGGAGAAATGGTCAGGAGAGAGATAGAGGGAGGGGACCCCAGCGAAGGCTACAAGAACTTCAGGAAGGAGGGAGGCCTCATCCTGCACCATGACCACCTATGGGTCCCAATGCTCAGGCTTTAAACCGAGGTAATGGAACTATGCCATGACCACCCCCTGACAGGACACCCTGGGGTGGGAAAAACGATTGAGCTAATACACCGAAACTACTCCTGACTGGGCCTAGCGGGAACAGTGAGAGGGTATACCGCATGCTGCCTTGCCTGCACCCAATCAAAGCCATCCTGAAACAAACCCGCAGGGAAGCTCAAGCCACTGCAGATCGCCCAAATGCCATGGACCTCCCTGAGCATGGATTTTATCACTGGGCTCCCAAAATTGGAGGGCTACGATGTGGTCATGGTGGTGGTAGACTGACTAAAGAAGTATGCTGAGTTCTTCTCCTGCACCTCTAAGGTCACAGCTAAGGACATGGCTGAAATCTTCGTGAGGGAGGTCTTTGCTCAACATGGACTCCTGGATGAGATCATCTTGGACAGGGGCCCACAGTTCATATCCAGGTTTTAGGATCACCTCCTGAAAATTTAAAAATTAAACCTTGTCATTCCTCCGCCAACCACCCCCAGTCAGATGGCCAGACAGAGAGGGTCAATCAGACCCTGGAACAGTAACTATAGTGCTACCTCACTACGTGACATGATCATTGTATCAAGTGGCTGAGGATTGCACAGTTTGCATACAACAACCTGGCGCATTCATTGACTGGAGCGTCGCCCTTTTTTGCAAACCACGGGTATCACCCACAGATGATGGAGGGACACGCAAGGGGAACAAATCCTGCGATAGATGAGTTAGTGGCCAGAATAAAGGAAAATTTTGAGATTTTGAGAGCCAACCTGAAGAAGGCGATGGAGGCTTAGAAGAGGAAGGCAGATGTGCATCGCTCAGAGGCTCCACCCTTAAAGATGATGACTACATATTAATAAATGCAAAACACTACACACCCCCAGGAAAGTGTAGGAAGTTTGGACTGGTCAACCTGAGACCCTACAAGGTCATCTGACAGGTGAATGAGGTGGCGTACAAATTGGAATTCCTGGAAGGTTCGCATGCACACCCAGTTTTACATGTTTCACAGCTCCAGAAGTACAAAGGACCCATACCAGCAAAGCCAGAGCTGGTCCAGTTGGACAACCCAGTGGAGGCAGAATACGAGGTGGAGGAGATTTTAGACACCAGGATTACTCACAAAAGGCGAAGGTACTTGGTAAAATGGGTCAGCTACCTGATAGAATAATCCTCCTGGCAAACCACCGCCAATTGCGCCAACTGTCCCCAGAAGGTGGAGGAATACTGGGGGCGTGGGGTGCTCTCCTCTGAGAGGGGTGATGTGATGGTCAAGGCGCTGCCTGACCTCCACATAGCCCTGACACCCCCTAGGCGGGGATTGCAGCTAATAGTACCACGAACAATTTAAATAAAAATGTAGGGCTCAAGGGCAATGACCCTCAAAAATGGCACTCTGTCAAATCAGATGCCACAAAATCAAATAAAACCTCAAGGAAAAAGTGGCAAAGGTTGACATAGATGGTGACCAGGCCAATCAGAGGCTTCCAACCCAAATTCTGAGGTCCCATGCATAGAGATTGGCAATGGCAAAGAGCAGCCCAGTGAATCAGGGGCTGCCAAGCTGAATTATGCCAAAAATGGAAGCGGCATGAATCACAGCATTGGGCATCTCAGCGAATCAGGAGCTGCCAAGCAAATAACACCAGAAAAGAAAACAACAACATTGGGCAGCTCAATGAATCAGGAGCCACCAAGCCAAATCTGCCGCTTGTCAAAATTATTGAGAGCCACGGTGAAGGGCAGCCCAGCGAATCAGGGGCTGCCAGGCTGAATTATCCCAAAAATGAGAATTTTGGTGATAAGGTTGAGATGAGTTCTGATTCTTCCTCGACAAACAAAAATATATGTGGAAAAGTTTCTGTAATGCCATGGGTACTCAACAAACAGTCTAGAACATGCCTAGACAGGAATATCGGAGGCCAAGATTCTCAAACTAGGCCTGTGGATAGCTCACCACCTACTTGGGACCATCTAGTACTAAAAAAAAAGATAGCTCACCACCTACAGACTCCGTGGGGTCCAATTTCCCCACATCCCCCATTCCCTAATATAAAAACAAACCAAGCAAAGGTGTTTGAGACAACTTTATCTTCTAATATATACAATAAAAACCTTAAAAATCGAAAATAAGATTTTGAAATTTCGAAATCATCTATTTGAGATCTTAAGAAGAATCGTGAATTTTTGAGTGAAGCAACATAAACATTCCTCAGATTTTGACAAAGCTGTCACCTCTCTGTATGCTCTCTCTGGAGGCCAAACTGCCTCCTCAGTGCGAGCATCATCCTTACAGTGTTCCAGGGATATCTAAGCTGCTCAACAAGCCAACAGATAAGGGACCTCACCACAGCGGCCCTCTCTTGCCTATGGGCCCTCTTGCCCAACTGCTTTGTGGCAATGTGGAGAGACCCCCATTCGTCATAATAAAAGCATCACTGTCATCTAAGGTCTGACTGGGTGCCTCCATCTCCATGTATTGGCGGCGTTCCCATGTCTCAGGTCAGGTGTTGTTTTGTGTCCTACTTTGTTGAGGCTGGTGCATATGGGAGGACACTTTTTAGGGCGCACAAAACGGGAGTGACTGGCTGCCATCAGGTTGAATAATGAAGGCCTTTCAGAGAATTTCAGTGACATCCCCCTCAGTTTCCATCCATGGCGTATCATGGTAACAACTTTTCTGTTGATAAATGTGGGAGAAGTCGGTGTTTCTACATTTCAAAGTGCACTATAGTTCCATAGGTGCTTAGACCTCCCATGAGTGCCTTTTTCATGAAATATCGGCATATTGTGGTTGGAAGTTTTTCTAGTACTATATTTATGTTTTCATCATCCCAGAAACAGGTGCATGTCATGTGTATGATGGCTGTGATTTGTTCTGGATCTTTACCTTGACGAAGATTAGTATAGTTTATACCAAAAGTCTGAGTTGCCGCCTTATCTTCCTCTTTAGCATTTTAAAAGCCCAGATCCAGGATCCCAATGGTGAGTTTGAAGGTGATGCTCATGGCGTGGTGGAAATGTAGGGACTCATTGAATTAGTGCTTCTAACTTTAGTAGCTCTTCTATGCCAAAGGTGACGCACACACCAAACTTGTGAGATTTTTTTAGTAATGCATGTGTGATATTGCCTGTCATGTGAGAGTCTTTGACCATCTTCACATAGTCAGTAGATGTGATATATGGACCCTTTTTGCGCTGAGGTTGAAGTTGAGAATCTGGGCCTCTGTGCCAAGCTTCCCATCAGTGAAGCTGAAAAGGAGCGTTTGATTGGTTGATTTAGACGCTTACTCATCCCAGTTTGGTTGGTTCAATAAAAACAAGTATAATTAATTTAAATTTATTTAATCACTCGTTTATAAAAGTGCTGCTTACATAAAAGAAATGAAGTAATACAGAAAGTAGAGAAATTGAGTTAGCTGAGTAGATGGGCTAAGAAGTGGCCAAAGGGTTGAGTGTAAAATGTAAAAAAGAAGCAGGAAGGGGAGATGGTTAGTTAGTAACCTGTAGTGGACTCTACAGTTTAAATATCATGGGTAAAATGTTAGTGGACTCTGCCATAAATTCAATAAGGATTGGCGTTATTGAAGCTTTCCACTTCCTTTTTATATTTTATTGTACTCAATTGAGGAATGGCAGTCATCATATCACCTTTCCATTTTATCAGTGGGACTTTGCTCCTGCACAACCCTTTGGCAGATTATATTCCAACAGGTATTTAAAAATACTATTATTCTCTTTTAAGTTCAAAGAAATAACAAATTTAAGTATTTATCATGTTTTGGATAACATGTTTCATTTGTATAAACGCACATGTGTCTTTTTTTGAAGTTTTACAAGGCGTTGACAATCAATTAGAACACAGTAACCATCAGGACCTATCATCACCAGAAGGGGTAAAGCACATAAAGGGTTTTGTAATAACAAACCAACGTCAAAAATGATACTTTCCTTATAAACTAGTTTCACTTTGCCTTAATGACAATAAAGTATAAAAAGAAAAGGTTATATAGTATTTCATTCATATATATATATAATCAGGTTCTTTTTTTTAGTACTAGATGGTCCTATAATCAGGTTCTTGGCTTTGTAGTTTTGTAACATTTAGTAGTATAATTATCTAGCTATTATTTAGTATCGATAAGTAAGTTCATGAATGCTTGCAATGATTTGATAAAATAACATTTTGTAATTCAAAAACGTTGTTTGTACATAGGTTAATAATGAAAGAATATATCTTTTTTAATTTTGATCTACACATGATATTTATTTCTCAAACTATTTTATATCAAATAAACTCAACTAGACCTTGAGTTATTAGTTTGATATTTATGCCTACATATATTTTTATTGCAGTTATGAGTATTTATTTTATAGTAAAATGGTCTATTTTATTCAATGGCAAAAAATCACTTTAATTTCAAAAAAACAATATTTCTACATGTTTCAAAATATATATTTAGAAGTAACATCATTATCCTCATAACCTGCCTATATACACGACATAAATAAAAAATCCAAAACACTAGACAATAGCTTTTAGCCAAAAATTTGTTTATAGTTTATGCATTTATGCTATAATATCAGAATAGATCAAAGTATATTCTATTGAATTAATTGACTATTTTTATAGTAACTATATAGTAATCAAGCTAGATATAGTAGTTTTTTATAAATGAATTAGGAAATTGTAAGGTTAAAACTTTCAATTCTGATAGTGAGTTAGTCTACTAAGCTCACAGGTTGAGTTTTACCAAAAGTGTGGTATATTAGAATCCAGAAAATCTATAGTGCAAAATACATGATTTATAAAGAATAAATAGCATGGTATTCACTAGAAACCTCAATCTAAAGGTGTTCATTATGATTTCCTGATTAGTAATCTCAAATTAATTTCAATATTATAGAATTCTAAAAAATAATGGCTTAGATAAGAAATTCTTCCCAGATACCTCAACCTTCTTTATGATGTTAAAAGTGCAAGCATAGGTGGCGTAATAGTATGGCAACGTTATTTTAAGTAATTACAACATGTTTATACTTAGTTAATGTTACTATCATATATTTTGAGTAAATGGCTTATGATAAGTTAAAAAACACATCTTAAGATAAACATTACCCATATGTAAATGATAAAGTTTTATATTTATAATGAACTAATACATATATTCATTGTCATACTCTTCATATAAGTTTGTACTTTTGTTTTATTTATTCGAGGCAAGTCGGCCAGGGGACGGACATTACCGAAATAGAGAAAGAAAGTATCGACATGAAACCTGAGCAGGGTCAACTCTGTCGTAGAAAGTTTTTTTCACCTCCGGATCGGGACTCGGATTTTTCTGGTTACGTCATGGGTAAGGTTTTCGTGTTATTATACCTACTAACCGCCAATAGCTTCCTTCGGCTGGCACCCCGATCGATGTGCGAAGGGCGGGAATCGAACCCGCAACCTTCAGGTTGGTAGCCGTACGCCCTACCGACTCGCCTTCCACCCCCCAGTTTGTACTTTTGTTAGTTTAAAAAAAGATTAATTAACAATTCTGTAGGTATTTTTCTTCTTGAACTTCTGGTCTCAGCTTTAATAAAAATAAAAAACGTTATATGTATGTATGTATGTAATTATGGGATATATTGTTTCATGAACAAAAGAACCAAAAATCACCAAACTTGGCACAGGTACTTTATAAATTCTAATTATGGTAGTAGGTTATTTTTTAAAAGTTATTTTTTAAATAAAAGTTATATATAAGATACAGAAAATATAAAGACTTGATATGGTCATTAATCATTTTAGCTAAACGTATATACCTTTGATTTTTTAGGTTCATAGGTTTTGGTAAGAAGTTGGTAGTTTTTCGTTGTTCTATAAGTTTAAAATAGGGTTATCTGAGTAAATGATGAATTTAATTGATTTTATGGGCTTAATGGTTTCAGTTAAGATTGTTAGTTTGATTTGTATAATAGTTTCAACTGGTTTGCTGAGTGGTTGGTAGTGATTTATTAATATTCTCAATGGTATAAGGTAAGTAGTTGTTGATTTAGGTATTTCAATTTTGTTCTATTGGTTTCTAAACATATTAATATACATCTACCAATTTAAAAACTTAAATAAATTAGACACATATGATAAATTATAAACCCAATAAAAACTGGTCCTGTTGGCTAGTGTTAGATAAGGCCCCCTATTATAGTTATTATAAGGTCTTTTTTTTGCCATTGTATTTAATTCCTTGAAAAGGTCTCAGACCCATATAGAAATTTTGCACTCACTAAATTATATGCTGATCCCATTTTTCCATTCATAGAAACTGGAACACTTTGTATTGAAGCCTCATAACAGTCCAGACACCAATTTTGAGTTGATAGTGGACTCCCCTTGAGCCATTCAGCCTGTTGGCCTTTTCTCACATAACTTAGGTAGCTGACTTGATGATGGGGGTTCTGTCAGAAAAAAGATTAGACAACAGGCGACTTTCTCAAAGGGTATGATAATACTCAGTGAGTAACTTTTCTTTTTATGCTAGCAGCTGTAGCATCAATTGCTTTTAGCACTGTTCATTACCATTCTAATGGTATTCATATTGACACTATTAGACATAATTTCAGTATCTTGAACTCTAGAACAAGGAACAACGAAGAACTCAACCAATCTCTCACATGGCGTTATCAGAAACCAAGGTATCTCCTTGCTAGTGTCCTAATTATTAAATCCCATTGTGATTACTATTGATCTCATCACTTGACCCAAAAATTGGAAACAAAGTATAAACTTGAGCTCTGTGGTAAAGTTTTATAATAAATTAATTTAATTTATTGCGTGGAAGGCCGACCAGGGGACAGACAGTTCCATTAAGACATCAAAGAAAACAAAACTCATGTAATAGGAGGGCACCCCAGAGAAGCTAATGATGTCTCCTGTTGCCAGCGGGAACGCCACTACTGGGAGGGGGGCACGTGTATAGGGTAAGGCGCCACAATTGAGCACGTATGGAGGAAGGGGTCAGAGTTGATGAACCAAACTGGGAATCAGGAGGAGACCAACTCGCGGCGAAACTGGTGGGAGGTATCCAGACATCCACATTTGAAAGTGGTCAACTAAGTGTGACCGGAACTGGCGGACAGCTTCTTGGAGGGTGGGGGTGGAGCCTGAGATGGCATCCAAGACAATCGTGTGGATAGTCCACATGGAAATTGCGACCACTAAAGCATGGAGGGAGGGTGGAAGAGGGGAGGCCATTGATAAAGCAAACATATTCCTAGACAAACTGAAGGGCTGTGCCTGATCATGGCAAAGCAGATGTTGTACCTCACGCCATATTGCTTTAGATGGAGGGCACCTTTCCAGGTGGTGAAACAGCATTCCGTGCTGGCCACACATGACACAGGATGAGTGTAAAGCGTTTGAGCGTTCAGCAGTATGGTACACCCGCCTCAAGCATCGCCACACATGGGATCAGATATGAGGCTGCAGAAGAGGGTGGTGGGCGTGATTCCAAATGGCTTTCTGGGTATCAAGGGAATAGGGGATGTCCATCATGTCCAGGTAGTCCACCCTGGACAAGGTATGGGGCCTCGCGGGTATCAAACCATTCAGAATGGGTAGTCCCTGTACCTCCTGGGTGAACCGAGGAGAGGGCGCCCAATCTGGGCTGTGTGCCCACAAATACAAATCCTCCACTCAGCGCTCCGCATGGAGAGGAGGATCCATTTGAAGTGTGGCGTAGTCCCATTTGGACCTGCGGCCAAAGGACGGGAAGCCAGATATTTCAACAAAGAGTGTTGGTGGGATGGGTTGGTGAGGCCCAGGGCGCGGGATAAGTTGGAGAGGGCTGCACAAGACCAGTCTTGGGCTGAAACTGTAATGTTGGTAATGGCAGCGATCCAGGTGCCCAGGATCTTGTCAGCATGGGCCTCAAAGTTGAGCAGGCCCATGCCTCCACTATGGCGAGGGCCAAACATGACCAGTTGCACTGGCGGTGGGCGACCTGACCAAAGCCACCCTTGCAGAAGGGAATACAGTGATTTGAAGAAACTTAGGGAGAAAGCGATGGCGTGGTCCCCAAACCAAACTTTGGAGAGGAGCATAGAGTTGGCTAGTACAACCCTGCCAGTAAGGGAAGTAGGACGGGCTCTGAGTGAGCAATTCGTTTTGTCACGTTGTCCAGAATATGGTTTTCCATCACCATTGAGGCATACCCGCCTGCCTCCAACCACACCCCCAAATGGCGGACTGGCCCAACGGTGGGGCTTGGCACAAAGGGGAGCACAAGTGGGGCGGTGTGGGTTTGGAAGGGTAAGAAAGCGCGTGAACTAGCAGATGGGGTGGATTGGAAACAGGGCGCTGAGGCCCAGCAAGCTTGATACCGACCTAGGAGAATGATTTTAATTTTGGATGCGTTGATTGCAGCATTACTTACCCTGGAGTAAACATGGATAAGAGCTTCAAGCGCGCGTGCATCATGATTTTTAGACACCCCAACCACAAAGTCATCAGCAAATGCCAACATTTTGACCGGGGCTTGGCCTTGCACATGGACCCCAGTAAGGCGAGCATTTACGTTTCTAAGAAGTAGGCCAAGGCTGAAGTTATATAAGAGTGGGCTAAGAGGGTCCCCTTGGCGTAGGCCCTTTGAGGGCGGACTACATCCGTGAGAAAGCCAGGGCCACGCACAGCCATTGTGGCAAATTCTGTCAGCAGCATCACCCAATAGATGAAGCGAGGGGGTAGGTGGAATTAGTGGAGGCAGGCCCTGAGGTAATCCCAGTTAACTCTATCATATGCCTTCTGTTGGTCTGAAAATACTAGTGCATCAGAGGCCGTGGACTGACAGGCGTTAGCAACAGTGTGCACGTTGTCCCAAATCGACCTTCTGGGTATGAAACTGAATTGTTCCGGGGAGATGATAGCAGAGGCAACAATTTCTAGATGGTTAGCCATGATTTTATTAAAAAATTTTGTATCAGTGTTGGTTAGAGAAATGGGGCGCCAGTTGGCCAAGTCAAGCTTATCCCCTTATTGAATAGCGTAAAGGTGTAGGCCTCTTGCCCTCCTGGTAGGAGGCGCGTTTCCCAAAAGGCTTTGGTTTAAGAGAGGCAAGCAACAGTGGGGATAAATACTTGAAATACTTCTTATAGAACTCATAAGGAATGCCATCAGGGCCTGGGAATTTCCTATATGGTGCACCGCGGATGGCGGACCAGAGTTCATCCAGAGTAATCAAACTCATCAACTCTGGGAAATGAGATCTGGTGCAGATGTGTTCACTATTGAGAAAATTCGCCATTTCAGCCGGCGGAATCAGGTCATATTGGTACAATTCAGAGTAATAGTTTTGTATCTCGATTGCCACATCAGCTGGCGTATCCACTATGGAATTTTATGGCCTTTGCACCTGTGTACAGGCCAAGCTCTGGCGCAGTGCAAAGAATTTTCAAAAAAGTAAGCAGAGCACATGTCTCCCGCTGTGATGTGTTTAGCTCTGTACTGAACACAAACCTGATGCTTGTGTTGTCACTCAAGAGCATTTAGGTGGGTGGCTACTTCTGCCCACTTGCAACCCCAAGCAGGGCTGTAGCCCATGACGGGACGTTGGACTCCATGTGGGCCAACTCTGCCAGAGCGCACGAGATGACCGCTGAGGTGGATTGTGAGCATCAGGAGGAAAGGTGGCGAGCCTGGCGGATAGTGTCTGCTATTAAGGCAGACCAGGTGGAAATTGGATCAGCGCAAAATGGTGCAATAAACTCCAGAGCTGTGGTCGCAGATTCCATCAATGAGGAAAATCTCAGCGATGCAATTTTGGTCAGGTGAAGTTTGCACTAAATTGGAGCCCGAGCTGCTGGGTTGGATAGGTGGAAGGATATCTAAACCATCCTGTGATTGGAGAAATCAATCTTCATCATGGTGAAATGGGAAATTTGGGTACAAAATTGCAATGGCGTGAGGATAAGGTTAATGCGGGACATGAACCTTAACTGGCCGTTGTGGATGTGGGGGCATGGTATGTTTTTGTGAAGCAGAGCATGACATGGTAGAGTATCAACTAACCCTAGGGTGGCCTTAAGGACGCGTAGTTCAACGTGTCCCTGTGGCGGGGAAGATGAGGAAGGCCAGAGGTCAGTGGATGGGTTCAACCAATAGTTCATGTCGCCAACAATAAAAGGGTCAGGGGTAACAGAGTGGAATTGACTTATGAGAAAAATTTACTGACGTTCTCGTGCACAGGTCAGGGTGTAAATGTTGATGATAGCGTGCACTTTGTTGGCCCACGAAAAATTGACAACGAGGACATGGCCACTAAGGAAGGATTCAGGTGATAAAAATTTAAAATTATTGTTCTTTTGAACTAGCACCCCACAGTGCTCAGACCAGAAGTAGAGGGAAGGGAGGAGCATGGTTTTCCATGTTTCCTCAGAACTGCGTGGACATTGGGACTCCTGAATGGCCAGGATATCCACAGGTAAATTTTTTGTAAAAAAACTCAGTTTCCTAGCCTGGGATGGTGAGGCCTTGAATCCGGCGATGTTCAACATCCCTAAAATAAAGGCTCCCCCATTGCACCTTAGGTGCGAGGGAGAGGGCACCCAAGCCCTTCAGCCTTCTCTTGTTCTTCACGGCGCTTGTCAGTGCCTTGGGTACATGATGTAATGTAGTTGGTGGTATGGGTAGCCTTAGCAGTTGGGTTCGCGTTGGCTTTTGCCTTCACTCTTTTCCCCGCTACAGGATGAGATTTTTGCAGTGCGTGCATTTGCAGTGCACCAACACTTGATTTTGAATTGGTGGCGGGGTAGGTTGGAGACCAATTCAGTTCCAATTGATGCCTGGGCACATTAGTCAGGTGAAACTGACTCGCCTATTGGGATTTCAGCTTGGGCTGCCCAATTGGCTTAGGCGTCCCAGTCTGATTGGTTGAGAGATTTGTGAGCTGCTTCCACTGCAAAAGTCTCAATGTCCTCCTGGAGCTGGGAGGGCGAGATAGCAGAAGTGGTCTTGGCCGCCTCCTTGGCCGCTGCCTTGCAGGCCTGTTTGGCCTTCTTCCACTCTTGGGGGGATATTGGCTTCACTAGTAAGTAGCATTCCTGCGCTCCCCATGGGAAGGATGCCTTTGTATTGGCAGTCATTTCATAGTGGGCTTCACCTCTGCACATTGAATCTGAGGGAATTTCATGGAATGTGATGCCCTCCTTGGAGGGGCAGGTGTGTGCCTTATGGCCAAATGCGTTACAAAAGGTGCAGATGGGAGGTGCTCTGTCCACGGTAACCCTGAAAGGGTGGGTGGCATGCCCCTTGATGTTGACATAAGCAGTGTGCAGGACTTGAGTTAGATCCTTCACTATCCCCTCGTCTGTGGTTAGGACTGAAATTGCTTTGCTGGTGCACAGGTTTGGCATCATCGTAAAGCACTGCATTTCAAAGGATTGTATTTCGCCATATATGGTGAGCCCAGCCTTCAGGTGTTGTTCAAGTATGGCGCGTTTGACCGTAAGGGGCAGAAAGTCAAAAGTTACAAAAATTTGATTTGATTTTGTCCATCTGGTGTGCTTAGTATCAATGACCCGCTGCCTGTCTGGGAGATCTACTACAACGCGCACCATTGCAGCTTCATCCGCCACTTCCTTGCTTTCAAAACCATGATCCAGCCAACCATGTGGCATGGAATGAGGTGCGATGTACACCGTTTTTGGGAAATGAGTGTGTACATCCCCACAAAACTTTTCCCAAAGCGCCATCTGCTGAATATCCAGGAATACCTGCACTCCGTGTTCCACTGATGAGAGTGGTTGAGAGTGCGGCGTATTGATGTACTGGTTGCATCACACTTGCCAAGTTAAAATTTCCGGGGAAATGGTTACTGCCAGTTTTTTGTTAGGTTTGTCTATTCCTTCAGGTTCACCGGGGCGTTTGTGAGCTTTAGATGTCGCGGAGCCAACACCTATGCCCTTGACCTTACTTGCCCAACTGCTCCCCATCATGGGCGTCAACTAATCTCCTTGGTGAGATTATTAAACTTTTTCCAGACTTGAATTGAATAAATGTTGCAAAAGTGATTGTGAGAGAGAAAAGTTTTTATAATAAATTAAAACAAATTAAAAATCTTATACTTCAGGCATAGATTAAAGATATAAGATAAATGTAAATTGATAAAAAATGAAAATAGGTATGTATATTGTAGGGGCTTTAAAAATTTTATAGTTTATTTCTTGATCTTTGCAGTGTTGGCGGCAACCATTTGAGTTGATGCTTAGTTGCTATCTCTGTATTATGGTACACATCCCTAAACCAGAATTTTTGGTGGCTCTTTGCTCAAGTCCCGCTTCTGGGATTGAGTCTGCAATTTTGATTATGGTTATTGCTTCTTCTCTCAATTCTGTAATATGCTTATCAGGTCGAGATTTTTACAATGGTACTGCTCTGATGCACCTCGCTTCAGGGTTTTGACTGAACTTTGATATTTCTTGATTGCATTTTGGTTAACATTCAGATGGAGGGTCTGATTATTTACATTGGTGTAACTTAGTTTGTATGGTTGTTCAGTCATTACTTTATCATTGGCCATTGTTCATGGAATTACTCAGTATAGGTTGATTGTAGAGTATTTTGCCCCCCAAAGGTGTAAAGGGGGGAATTTTATAGTCTTTTTCAGCGCCATTATCATCTTCATTTCTTAAATCTCTTCAGTTAGCAAGTAAAAATTATCCCTAGGACATCATCATGTCAACTGATAAATTTCTCAGGTTGCTGTAGTTTATAAAATGGGGTTCTTCTCTCTTATACTCATTACATTCTTTTTAAATATCTTGCAGTGACTGTATAATGGTCAGTTTCCTTCCAGAAGGAGAGTAATTACTTATCATTTTCTTGTGATAGTTTCCATGACTTATCCCCTTCCAAGATAAGATTGGGGAAAAACCTAAGGTGACAGGTATGTACTCTGTTTAATACTACATTAGTGACATCATCTCTTATAGAATATTCAGCTCCTCTACTGGCCAAGGTAGTTTAAAGCCAGTCAAGATGAGTTTCAACTTCTCAGGCTGTCTTCCACGTACTTGGTTTAAAGAAGCCTTGTCTTTTATGCTGAATTCTGGTACTCTAGTCCTTATCTGACTCTAATGTTGATACTTGGGGATAATACTATTGGAAAAACAGTTCTCTATACTGTCACCAAGGTTCAAATGTGAGCTCAAAGCTTAAAATTAGCGTAGAGGACAAAAACGTAAAAATGGACCAAGTACACACTACATTATTAGATTAAAAAATGCTTCTATATTTTAGGGTCCATATGTACATGGTGCCTCGAGGATCTTCATGCCCCCTCCACACAGAATCTTTCATGGCCTTCCAGATCGACCATCTGAGCAGCATCCTCATTGTACTTCATTGACCCTGTGACCAGATCAGTGGAGGCTGCACCTCTTGCAATTCAGGAAGTGAGGACGAAAGCCTGAAGTCGCCTCCATCAATTCTCAAATATGTGCAGCCTCCCAATTGAATTTTTTGGTTTCAGTGCCATTTAGAAAAGGATCCATTCAAGTAGGCTCTAGAGTCAAACATTGTAGCTTAATTTTGGAATTAGGGATTTCAACTCATTTTTCATCTCATTACCTAACAAAGCCCCCACAAGAACTAGTCAGAGGGGGTATAAGGCTGAAGGAACTGGTATGCACTATATTAAAAACGTCAAGCTTATTCTATTGACCTCCAGAAGATGGTGATAGAAGAGAACAAAGTCACTCAATTGGAAAGGTGATAAGGAGGGTCATCCAAGTTTAAATCTGGATGTCTCTCTTCCTGGAGTGGTGAAAATGCCTTTCGTGGATAGGGCTTAAAGACAGAAACTTTCATTGGCTAAGACCCTCAAAGTTAATTCAGAGTCCTCAGGTGTAGAGGTCTCAAGCAATAGCTGAAAGCTATTTGGTAGCTGGGGAGCACACCCTTACAGGGTTTTAAATGAGTACATCTTGTTGACTTGGTGGTAGCTTACCTATAGGAAAGTAAAGCGCTGGGCAGGTAGTGGTTCCAGCGATCAGGATCTGAAGCGGCCATCTTATTTTAAATAGAGATAGAAGTTCCATTAGCGCATTCTACCGCCCATTGGTTGAAATGTGGTATGAGGCAGCGTTACTATAGTTGGTGCCAAATAACAAAGTAAATTCTTGTAATACATGTGAGATGAAGTTCAACCAGTTATCTTAAAGTAAGGTTTGGTGACACCCATGCTGGGTAAAACAGAATGAACGAGAAAGAGATCTGTGGCTTTGGCGGTGGCAGCTGGGACCAACTTCGCTTCAACCCACTTGGTTAGATGGTCCACGGCAGAAGAATATACTTATGGACATGCAACCCAGTGGAAAGTGGACCATTACATTGATGCTGACATGTTGAAAGGTCACATTAGAGCAATGATCAAATGTTGATACCAAGGATTAGCCCAATCTTAGGATTGATAATTCATACAAGCCTCTAGGACCTCTTATATAGTTTCCATCATTTGGTCCCGGTAGCATCGTTTCTTCAGCCGCTCATGCGTCTTCCTTACCATGACATGCCCCACAGTTGCTGACCCTCCAGTATAACATCAGTTCTGTGTGATTGTCAAGGCGCTGCCTAGCTGTCCCATAGCCCTGATACCCCTAAGGCAGATATTGGGACTCTTAATAATAGTATAATGATAATAAAATTGTAGGGCTCAAAGGCAAGGACCCTCAAAAATGACATTCCAATGAATCAGATGCCAACAAATTGACTTTCCTAGGAGCGGAGGTAGCAAGGGCCACCATAAATGGCTATTGGGCCAATCTAAGGTTGCCAACCTTGAAATCTGCTGAATTGAGGAATGATAATGACAACGGCAAATGGCAGCCCAGCGAATCAGTATCTGCCAAGCCAAATTATGCAAAAATGGATTTGTCAATAGTTAATTAGAGCAGCAGTTGAGCAAATCAGAAGTCGCCAGAAAAACTTTTAATAGATTCTGGTATAAAAGTTTTTGATAAGGAAAACCCAGAAAAGCTGAGCTCTGATTTGTCCCCAATAATAAAATTGAATTTGGAAAAGTTTCTGTAACGCCTGAGGTACCTGACAAACGATCTACAATGGGCCCAGACTGGAATATTGGGGGCCAAGATTCGTAAGATAGGCCTGCAGATAGCTCGCTGACTGAAGACTCCACGTGTACAAATTCCCCATATCCCCCATTCATGATATAGATACAACCAGACGAAGGTGTTTAGAACAACTTAGTCTTCTATTATATAAAATTAAAACAATAAAATTGAATCTAGTTTTTTAAAATCTTAAAATCATTTATTGAGATTTTGGAGGAAACCCTGGACTTTAGAGAAAAATGAACCATTCCTTGGACTTTGACAAAGCGTTCGCCTCTCTGTACGCCCTTTCTGGCGGACAGACTGTACTCTTCAGCATTAGCATCGTCCTTGCCATTTTTGAGGATACATCAACAAAAGCTTTATAAAACCATTGAACAAATAATCTGACCACAGCTGCACTCTCCTGTTTGTGGGCCCTCCCTTGGGCCCTCTTGCCCAACTGTTTTGTGGCAATGTGGAAGGATCCCGTTCTTCACATTAGACGAAGTTCATTAATCTTATCTCCCTTTTATGGTGGGATAAGGAAACCTTACGAGAGAGCCTATCTGCTTGGTATGAAAAAACAACCACTCTTCTGATGGTTATCTTCTCCATCCTGTTCCTGCTAATGGAAGCCACTTGCCTCCTCCCATCCCAAGGGAACTCCATTACTTATGTCCAACACGTTGAAGCTGCGAATAAGTTTATACATGCATTGACCTCAGAGAAGTTGAGTGTAACGCATGTAACCTTTTCTCACATCAGATTGCAGGCCCATCTCACTGTGGCCACTGGGGGGACTACGGCAGCATCCCTCCAGATTGTCCAGATAATAGCGGACCTACTAAAAAACCTGTACATCTGGCTCAATGACCTCTTGGAACACAGCCGGCCCTTCCAACCTCTCTGGAGGGATGCCTTCATTTGGTTTAAAGAGCCGCCACCCCAATAGACTCTCAGGATGCCGCCTGGTAAGCGCTCTTGTCCCTCAGCCAAGGGAGAATGACTGTCAAGGAGTATGCCCAGATGTTCCAGCCTCTAGCCAAAGCTTCAAAAGTGACTTCCTCCCATCTTGATGGATTTTTATGAGGACCTTTATCCGGACATCCTCCAGCTATGGCCACTAGCTGCCTGGGGTGACATTGGAGGAAAAGGTCACTGTTGCCTTCCAGGAAGAGAACCAGCTAGCATTGGCCTAAGCCAAAACCACTGTGCCTGGGACCACGGTTGATTCTGCGGATGATGCATGTAGTTAGAGCCATCTCAAACCATGTGGGGCAACAAGAGCAGGTGGTTTCCAGTGAAACTCCCCCACACCCTGCGGCTCCTGCATAAGCAACTCCTAGCAGCTCGTATTGCACTTCTTATAACCTTTGCCTGGCCCTCGCTCACATTTCTTCGCTCAATAAAGGTGATGGTTCTCTTATTTGTTTATTACGTTTACTTTGAAGCGAAAGTATAAGGGATGAGGGTTGAGATAGAAAGGTTGTGAGCGCTAGTGCACACTGGAGCTGAAGAAAACTACCTGGACCAGGTGTTAACCAAGAAATTAAAAGTAAAAAATGTGAGAAAAGGGTACTGTAACTGTTGCGGACACCCTTAAGTCGTTAGAATGCTGGGAGATTAAGCCAAGGATCAAACTTCAACAGGGACTCCACCAAATCTGGGAAGATTTTTGCGCCATCCAAAACCTTCCCCACCCCATCGTTCTAGTCATGAGATGGTGGCACAAGTAAATTCAAACTTTGATCTAGAGGAGTGCTAGTAATGCTTCACTCTAAAGATCTAGAGCCTATAACTTTAGAATTCCATACTTGGTCAGGAGCAGGCTCAGCGTGAACTCTGTGCACTTAGGGGCGGAGAATGAACAGATACCGGAGGAATTCAAGGCTATGAGCACCTGTTCCAGAAGAGCGTCGCCTCACCCTGCGATCCACAGGGCCCCTTTGCATTCTCTTCAAGTTCAAAGGGGATGCTGAGCTTCCAAAAGGAAGCCCAGTGTACCCTCTTATCCTAGAGCGAGGGAATCCTAGACAACTACTTGAAGGATATGTTGGAGCGGAGGACGATTGTGCCTTCAAAATTACCAGTGGTGTCCCCCATACTCCTGGTCCCCAAGGTTAACGATGAGCTTTTTTCCTGCATCAACTACCGCCATCTGAATGCCGTAACCAAAATGGACCCATATCTCATCCCACTAATGGTGAGCATTTCTCAGATGATCACTGGAAGTCAAGTGTTCTTAAAGTTGGATCTAGTTGACGTCTTCAATCAAGTGCCAGTTGTACCCATGCACCAACAATACACATCCTTCAAGTGTCACCTAGAGGTATATGTTTACAAGGTCATGCCGTTTGGTCTTAAAAACGCCTTAGCTGTTTTACAAAGGACCATTGGCCATGCCCTAGGCGACTTGACTGGAAAATGCTATGTAGTGTACACGGACAACATCCTGGTGTTCTCCAAGTCCCACGAGACGCACATGGAGGATGTCAGAAAGTTTTCAGGGAGATGGACAAGGCTAACCTGGGATTGAAGCCCTCCAAATGCGAGTTCTACAAGGGCTCAAAGTCTTTCCTAGTCAACGTTGTAAATAAAAAGGGAACGGCCATCTGCTTAGACAAGCTGACGGCAGTGAAGGAGTGGGCAGCACCAATGGATAAGACGGAGTTGCGCAGTTTTTTGGAAGTTTTGAAGAATTCTGAGGAGATTCACCAAGGCCCTCTCAGAAACAGCTGCACCGCTTACCCAGCTGACTAGACAAGTCCCTTTTTAATGGGATGAAGAGAAATAGATGGCATTTCAGGCCATAAAGGAGGCTCTTCTCACAGCGCCAGTCCTGACACGCCCAGACACTGACTGTTTATTCAATATAGAAACAGATGCTTCCAATTACGCATTTGGTGCTGTCCTTTTACAGACAGGCAAGGACAATCTTGAAGCACCCAGTTTGGTACTTCAGCAGTAAGATGCTACCCGCGGAAAAGATGCCCCGTCTATGATAATGAACTCTTGGAGATTGTTACAGCACTAGATGAGTGGCAGCACCATCTGTTGTACGCATGGTACCCATTCATGATCCTGACTGACCACAGAGCCCTGGAGTTCCACTAGAGCCTCGTAGGCTAAACAAGAGACAATATCTCTGGCACCTAGAGCTGTCTCAGTAGGACTTCAAGATAGAATACAAACCTGGGGAGAGCAACTTATTCCCAGACCTACTTAGCCAGGACCCAAAATTGATCTTCAAGAAGGAGGAGCTTGATGTGTTCAACATGGCCATGATGCTCCCCCCAGGTGTTTGCATCAACACAGGAAGAGCGCAATGATTTAACAGAGAAGATTTAGACGGCCAATGATGCACCAAAGATAAGGACATGGTCAGAAGAAGATAAATGGAGTAGATCCCAGAGAAAGCTACATTAATTACAGGAAGGAGAGTGCCTCATCCTGCACAATGACCGCCTAAAAGTCCCAACACTCAAGCTCTAAACTGAGTTCATGGAGTTATGTCATGACCATCCCATGGCGGGACACCCTGGTGTTGGAAAAAAACAAAATGATACGCCAGAACTACTACTGGCCAGGCCTAATGGAACTTTAAGAGGATATACCGTGCGCTGCATTTCCTGTGACCATTCAAGGCTATCTCAAAGTAAACCTGCAGGGAAGTTGAAACCACTGTAGATCGCATGAATGCCATGGACCTCCCTCGGCGTGGATTTCATCATCAGGTTCCCAAAATTGGAGAGCTATAATGCAGTCATGGTGGTAGTGGACTGACTAACGAGTTATGCTGAATTCTTTTCATGCACCTCTAAGGTCACAGCAGAGGACATGACGGAAATCTTTGTGAGGGTGGTCTTTGCCTGACATATACTCTCAGACAAAAACATCTTGGACAGGGTCCGCAATTCATCTCTAGGTTTTGGGATCACTCCTGAAAAATTTGAAAATAAAACATACCGTTCCTCCGCTTACCATCCCCATTTGATGGCAAGCCAGAGAGGGTCAATCAGAATATTGAGCAGTACATATGGTGCTATCTCACCACATGATAAGACCATTGATTCAATGGCTAATAAAATGCACAGTTTGTGTACAAAAGCCTGGTATACTTGTCAACTGACATGCCCCCCTTTTATGAAAACCACGGGTATCACCCATGGATGATGGAGGGATACACTGGGGTAATGAACCCTGTAGAGGATGATTTAGTGACTGGAATGAGAGAAAGTCTAAAGTCGCTGATATCCAACCTGGAGAAGGCAAGGATGCCCAAAAGAGGAAGACGGATGCACATTGCTCTGAGGCCCCAACACTCAAAGATGAGGGATTATTTTTATAAATGCTAAAGACTATAAATTCCCTGAACAGTGTAGCTAGTTTGGACTTGTCAATATAAGATCATACAAGGTACTCCAACTGGTGAATGAGGTGGCATAGAAACTCGAATTCCCAGAAGGATCATGCGCACACCCAATTTAAGCGTTTTGCAGCTTAAGAAAATTGAAGGCCTCATACCTGCAAAGCTGGAGCTGATCCAGTTGGACAGCCCATGACAGGCGGAGTATGAGGTGGAGAAGATCCTGGATATTAAGATCAACTGCAAAAAGTAATAACACTTGATAAAATGAGTTGGCTACCTGATTGAAGAATCTCCTGGCAAACAGCCGCCAATTGCTCCAACTTTCCCCAGAAGGTGGAGGAATACCTTGAACAGGGAGCACTCCTCTGAGGGGGGTGATGTGATGATAAAGGCGCTGCCTGACCGTCCCATAGCCCTGATCCACCTAAGGCATTTATTGGGGATCTTTATATATCGATAATGATGCTAAATACATATGGTAAGAGGGCAACAACCCTCAAAAATGACATTCTTATGAATCAGATGCCACCAAATCGATTAAACCTAGGTGCGGATGTGGCTAAGGGTCAACATAATGGCAATTGGGCCAATCAAAGTTCGCCAACCCAAAATACACTGAATTGAGGAATGATGATGACAACAGCAAAGGTCATCCCAGCGAATCAGTGGCTGCCAATCCAAATTATGCCAAAAAAGAAAATGTCAAGAACCACAGCAAAAAACAGCTTTGTGGATCAGGAGCTTCCAAGCAAAAAATTGCCACTAGGTGATATATTAAGAGCCACAATAGTAGCAGAAAGCGAATCAGGGGCTGCCAAGCCAAATTATGCCAAATTGGAATTTTTGTTAGTCGAGGAGAGCAGTGGTCAAGTGAATCAGAAGTCACCAGAAACTTTTAATGATTTTGATTTATTAGTTTTTAATAAGGACAACACAGGAATGCTGAGCTCTAATTTGTACCATAAACGAAATTGCATGTGGAAAGGTTTCATAACTCCTGGGGGTACCTGACAGAGTCTAGTATGGGCTAGATGGGAATATTAGGCTAAAATTATTGAAAAAGGCCTGTGAACAGCCTGCCGCCTGTGGACTCTGTGGGAACAAATTCTATATATCCCCCATTTCCTGATAAAAATACAACCAGACAAAGGTGTTTAGGACAACTTTTTTTTCTAGCATACAGAATAAAAAATTGTAAAAATTGAAAATAAAAAGCTGAAAATCATAAGATCAATTATTGGGATTTTAGAGGAAACTTTGGATTATGAGCGCAAAATGGACTATTCCTTGGGCTTTGACAGAGCAGTCACCTTTCTGTACTCCCTCTCTGGAGGACAGACTGTACTCCTCAGCATTAGCATATTTCTTACCATTTTCCAAAAATAAATTTGCAACCGCTCTTCAAGCAACTAAACAAAGGATATGATTACAGCTGCACTGTCCTGTTTGTGGGCCCTCCCTTGTTCCCTCTTGCCCAACTATATGTCATAGCAATGTGTAATAATCCCGTTTGTCACCTCTTAAAGTAGTATGAATGTAAGGTAGCGACTTAGGATTGACCCATTTATATAGCAGCCCATCCCTGACCTGAGTGTCGCATTTCATCCTCCAGATCTCAGATTGGATCTTGGGGGTCTTTTTCTCCCAGCATTCTGGGAAGCCAATTAGTCATAAAATTGGTCTTCCTCAGGGGTAAGGCAGCCGAACTGGAAATCTAGGGAGACCATCAGCATTCTGGTGAATCTCCCCTGCACAATGGACAATGGTAAAGTCATAGCTCTGTAGTCTCAAGGCGCACCTGGCTAGACGTCTAATAGGGTCCTTCATTTATTGGAGCCTTTGGAAAAAGAAATGATCAGTGCAATGTTAAAAAGAAATTCATAAAGATAGGGGCAGAATTGATTGATTGCTAGTAAAAAAGCCAATTATTCACTTTTGGTATAGTTATAATTCCTTTTGGGCTTTTTCAAGGTTTTGCTGAAGTAAGCCACTGGGTGTTCAACCTGGGTTACGTTGTGCTGGGCTAGGATGACCCCAATGGAAACATCGCTGACTCATAAATAGCAGGAAATGTTGATTGAATTGCAGATGGACTAAAATGAGTGTCAGGTTTCCCCAAGATGCGCTCGCTGGTGCTAACGCTGGGGAACCCAAAAAATAGGCTGACTGCAAGGGGCTAGCATCAGCCAAGAGGACAGGGGCGGCTCCAGACGTGACAATGGACGTGACTCCTTCATTTGATTAAATTAAACTTAATAAAATATAAGATAAAATAAATCTTATGAATGGAAGTGTTTTATTAGAATAATATTTATAGATTTATATAGGGTATTTGGGGACACGTGCCTCAAGGATTGTTATGGCCCCATCCAAGTAGGGTTTCTCCTGGCCTTTGGATTTCCCACTATTCTGACCCTTACTTGGATCAAGCCACCATTGTGACCAGGTCAGGTGTTATTCCAGGTCACATGTCTTAAGGGAAAGGAATGTACCGTTTCCTCAAATTTGGGGTAATTTATACCAAGCCCTAAATTTGATATACTTGTAGATTTAACTCTTATTATTGAATCTAATAAGCCATTTGGGATTTACACCCCTTGAATGGTGGATATCAGTCCTTCCCCTGGACAAGGTATTTACCTAACCCAGGGAAAGTCCCAACAGAGCCCCCTCCAAGCCTTAGACTAGGGGAACAAGTTGTAACCTGAAGGTTAAGGTAGATGGAGGACTCAAGTTTGAGGGCATACGGAGCCTCAGGCAAAATGCAGACCAGGTCAGTGATAGTGCCTGGTTTGGTTAGGTTTTGAAGCTGGACAAAAACATCGGCTAAGGCCCTCATAATTGACTCAGAGGTCCAAGGTGTAAATATGGTTTGAAGCTGGACAAAAACATCAGCTAAGGCCCTCATAGTTGACTTGGAGGTCTCATGTATAATTAGGGTTTGAAGCCGGACAAAAACATTGACTAAGGCCCTCATTGTTGACTCAGAGGTCTCAGATGTAAACAGGGTTTGAAGTCAGACATAAACATCGGCTAAGGCCCTCATAGTAATTTCAGATCATCCTTTTGGAAAGGTGGCTTCAAGCTCCCTGATCCTCAATCCACTGCTATCTGAGCAATTTGGTTTTTCGTAATGGCTGGCTTTGAGCTGCCATTTGGTTTCAGGATAATTCATCTTGAGGTCCAATAACTCCAGCCTAAGCTGCAAGTTTTCAATCATTAAAATTTTGACACAGTCAGTCTTTTCCCATATTTCTGACTGCAGGCTGACCAGCAGCCTTTGTTCTGCATAGCTTCCAACTTGGAGGCTGTCAAATCCGCCTCCATCTGTGCTATCCATTTGTATGTCTCCTGCACCATCTTGGCCATGCGGGCTTTGGCCTCTTTAATCTTTTGGTTCACACTAGTTGCCACTCGAACCTGGCATCTTGCGATCACCTTATCCGCCAGCAGATTCAGGTAAGGCTTGGGGAAAAGGTTGTCAACAGTTGGTAGCATGGGCGAGCAACCCCACGAGCTTGGAAGATGACCAGGCGATGGTAGAGGGTGGTCCCCTGAAGGTTCCAATAGAAGGGTCTTTTTGAGTGATGCTGAGTTACCATCTCAGAATTAGGGCGAGAAAATCTCACTTGTGATCGAAAAGTGAACCATGTGACAGAGTTCAAAAGGGTAATGCGGAGTGGGCTGGAAGGTTGGCATTGGTAGTGGAGGTGATTTTGGCTAGTTTCTCAGGCTTCACTTATTTGGGACTCTCATCTTCATTGGGATCAGTGCTATCCCAATCGGAGAGTTGAACTGGGTAATCTAGATTATTTATTTTAGTTATATTTGGCCAAATCTCAGGAGGGGCGCCATCAAAATTGGAAAGCGGTAGCGTTGCCAGAAAGGAGTTATTGAGCTTCACTTTTTCTTGACTCTTGTCTTTGTTAAAATTGGCGCTATCCCAATCTGAGATTCAAACTGGGAATTCTAAATTTTTAGCTTTAGTTGTTTGAGGCCTAATCTCGGGAAGGGCGCCATCAAAGTCAGAAAGCAGTAACGTTGCCAGAAAGGAGATGTCAAGCTTATTCCAAATGGTGCAAAGGTAAGTCCAAGTTATTTTGCCTAGCATTTGAATTGCATTGTCGCACTGATTATATTTTAGGCTTCCCAAAAATTTTTGAAGCTTGTCATCATTGTTGAGATTGGAAATTGGCTCTAAACTTGTCCCAACTTCGAATGGAGGGTTTTGTTTTTTATTATCTAAATAATTATAGTTAGTATTGAAATTAATTGTTTTTGTTGAATTTTGAGTATTCAGATCATTTTGATTTTCATTTTTTGACCAAAGGATGAGTTGTAGCTTGGCCAATTTCTTTTGGGTTTTGCCCAAAGCCAAAAGGTTTTTGACATGACCCTTTCATCACAGTAGAAAGGTCCTAGCATCCAATAGTCATCCCGCTGGGTGATGTCCTCAAATGCTTCTTCTCTCCAAGCATCCCACATCCTCTTGAAACGTGTTGCTTGGTCCCTGTAATAAATTATTGCCTTCATTAATCCTTTTATTTTATGATGTTGGCATTTTAGCTCAAGTTCATCGTTTTTAAATTCTTCAGTCATCTTTAGCAGGTCCAGCAAAGGTTTCAGATGACTGGGAGCTCAGAAGTGAACAAAGTCTTTGAAGGCACACTCAAGGGATTTACTTGGAAATTTGGACCCAACTGTTGTTGGTTATTGGCCATTCCATTAGAAGTAAGTGAGAAGATCAGCATCCAGCATGCTCATGGTGGTTTCATTATTGTCCAAGGTTGAGGTCAACTCCTCAGGGCGCGCCTTGGAAGCACCCCTGTAGTGAGCACCAGTTGTCAGGTTTCCCTAAGATGCACTCGCTGGTGCTAATGCTGAAGAACCCAACAAGTAGGCTGACTGCAAAGGGATAGCATCAGCCAAGAGAACAGGGGCAGCTCTGGATGCGACAATGGACAAGACTCCTTCATTTGAGCAAATTAAACTTGATAAAATATAAGATAAGATGAATTTTATGAATGAAAGTTTTTTATTAGAATAATATTTAGGGATTTATATAGGGTATTTGGGGACACGTGCCTCAAGGATTGTTGTGGCCCCATCCAAGTAGGGTTTCTCCTGGCCTTTGGATTGCCCACTATTCTGACCCTTACTTGGATCAAGCCACCCTCGTGACCAGGTCAGGTGATATTCCAGGTTACATGTCTTAAGGGAAAGGAATGTACCTTTTCCTCATATTTGGAGTAATTTATACCAAGCTCCAAATTCAATATACTTGTAAATTTGACTTTTATTATTGAATCTAATAAGCCTTTTGGGATATACACCCCTTGAATGGGGATATCAGTCCTTCCCCTGGACATGGCTTTCACCTAACTTAGGGAAAATCCCAACAATGAATTTTGTGCATAGAGCAATCCATAATGCATTAAAGCCTGTTCTTGCTTAGGCCACCATTTGAAAGGCACGATTTTCTGCAAAAGGTAGAACAAAGGCTCAACCAGGTCAGAAAACTGAAAGATAAACTGACGATATTACCCAGCATTCTAAGGAATACCTGGATATTCCTAAAGCTTTGAGAGAGTGACATCTCAATTGTGTTGACTTTGTCCAGTATGGGCTGGATGCCATCTTTTGTCACCTTATATCCAATGAACTCCATTTTGGACTGAAAGAAAGAGCACTTTTAAAGTATTGAGTTAATTGAAGTCCACCTAAAGCAATTAAAAACTCCACAAAACTGCTTCACATGAACATTATGTTCACAAGAAGACAGTGATGTCGTCCAGGTAAATGAGGACATACAATAACTTCAGGTCTCCAAGGTTCCCATCCATGGAACGTTGGAAAGTAGTGGGCGCGTTAAAAAGCCCTGAGGCATCCTCATAGGTTCGAATAGCCCCTTGTTGGCAATCAGTGTGCACTAGGCTTGGTCTTCAGGGGCAAAATCTACCTGTCAATATCTGCTTGCCAGGTCCATTGCAGATAAGTATCATGACCCAGTGTGAAACCGGAGAGAGTCATCAATCCCAAGCAGAGGGTAACTGTTCTTTTTGGTAACGGAATTAAGACAGCAATAATCCATCACCACACTAATGGCTGCCATCCTATTTTCAAACCAGTAGGAGAGGGGAGGCCCATGGACTATATGAAGGCACCAGTAGCCCGGCCTTGAGAAGTTACTTGAGTTCTACCATCACTTGTTCCTCTTCACCTTACTCTTTTGGTAAGGTCGGGACCAAAAAGAAGAAACACCAGTTTCCACATGATGTAGCACCCCAATCATATTGCCAAAGTTATAAGTAGAGACTGAGAAGAGTTCAGAATACTTCTTCAATAGGTCCTGAACTTCTCGTTGTTGTTCCTCTGTGAGTTTTTTCTGATATTGGTGTTAACCAGAGCCGCCAAAGGGGGCGTCTCTAATCCAGAATCACTTATGTTCCCAAAAGTATGGACATCAATAACAGCTTTCAGTGGTAAAAGGCTGACATACGTGGTAGTACTTGGTCCTAAAGCCCTAGGCTTGTCAGGAAGATTATCCAACAACACTAAAGTAGAACCGATTAGGCGTGATATAGAATCCCCAGGCAATTTGGGAGCTCTCTGTAAGATGGGTTATCCTGGCCTCGAATTTCCAGCAAATATCCAGAGGAAAGTTGACATGAGCCCAAGTATTGATAATTATCTGGGACTTTGGAGGTATTTAGGTCGTCCTGGGTAGATTAATCAGCATGCCTTCACTACTATCAGCAGCAGGTAGGGCAACCGGACTTAAGAGCCCCTGACGTGATACTCAAGCTGATTGATCCAGCTCCACTCTCTAATTGGCAATCTTGGGCCTTGACCTATGTTTTAGAGTTACGAGAGGTCTTGAAATCAAATGGAACCCAGTGTCACTGTAAAGACAGGAACCCCTCATTGTAATGTACCACTGCTGAGTAGTCTCAGAGGAATCAAGTCCCAAGTAGATTTTTTAACTTGGGTTGTACATCGCTATTGGAGGTGTGGTTACCGAAAGCTTCCCAAATTGAATTGGTAGAGAAGAATAGGCCCCTATGGATTGTGTACATTGAGGTCCCATGGTGCCATACTCCATATAATGTGGCAAGTCTGGGGTGATCTTAATACGCTTCATCAATTTGGATGAGATAACATTCAAAGGGGAGTTGCTATCTACTATGGCAAGAACCAGAATCTTATGGACTCAAAAGCAACGTGGGTGACCAAGCTTCCAAAATGTGGAGGTAGTGTAAGAAACATAGTTGAGGCATCAGAATAAGAGTAAATAGTATCAATTTCTTTAATATAGTTAAGTACCAAAACCCATTCTTTAGATTTGGCAGCCTTGGGTTCTTTAGAGGTAAATATGATTCCTGAGGCTTAATAGGGATGTCATCATGGAGCGCTTTGTCCTTAATGCTGATGGCCCTTTTCCTGCCTCCTCCGCAAGTTGCTTCCAGATTGTCTTGGAATTGTATCAGAAACCATTGCAATAGGTGCATCAGGGTCAAGAACACTTCTGATTTTCTATAATATGGACCCAAGGGCGATTAGAGGGAGCAGAAAAGGTGGCCTTGGGATGCAAAGTTGTTGCAGGGATAATGTTAAGAGCTTCCTTAATTTCCCAAATGCATGTAAACCCATACTTTTGACCAATCATATGCATTTGGACCTCAGGATAAGAGCTTAACGCAGAGATTACAGCAGTAATGGCATCGTCCAAGGTGATACGATTTGTAGTAACCAAGGGTTGCGCTTTGCATAAATGCGGCTGGCAAATACCACAGGACTATCCCTTTGTTCAGAAGGATACCATGAAGGCCTGTTTCTGGATAGACAAGGTCTGATTATCTCCAAATTTCTGGATTAAGGCCATTCAAACCTGCTCCCAGATGCTTCATTTTTCAGGTGGGGAGTCATGATTTCCATGGCCATGTTGTTATGGCAGGAGTTGATGTGTTTCACCTTCTTCCATTCAGTGGCTTCCTCTATGGAACTCTCATAGGCATATAAGAAGGAGGCAATACTTTCCCGACTGGGGGTAATCTTTATATAAAACTAGGGTTAAAATTATTTTATGAGAGTGTGGAGAAGTTGTTAACACCTGGGATTGTTGCAGTCTCAGAAAACTAAGATTCTGCATAGTTGTGGGGGCCTAATGGTCCAATCGTCATCTCAAACCCTCAAGGTTTTCTTTAATGTCATCCAAGTTTTGTTTGAGAGAAGAGATGGAAATTTTGTGGGCGACCTGCTCTTTTAGCACTGATATTGGCTTGTTATAGAACATGCTGACTGTCAGGGCTATTCAAGCGGGTTTCAAACCCATGGCAGGTTTGTTTAAGATGTTTGAGGCGACTCTCATTAAGTTGGTAAGGTGGTAATATTATCCATCTCATCCAAAGGTGCTCTGATCAAAATTCTTGGGTGAAGGGGACTCCACTAACTCAAAGTTTGCATCCTTGGGCTACACTTCAGATCTGATCTTGTAGGGCGGCCAGCGCTATCAAATATCCCTTCTCTAAGGTTCATCAGGGGCATCCAATGTAGGCGCTGAGGGGCCAAGGGGCCCTTCAGGCTCTTTTGGCCCTTCGCGCCCTTCATAACCCTCAGGCCCATCATCCCCAAGAGAAAGGTCATGAGACGTCAGTTCCTGATAGATTTGTTGGAGATTCCGTACTAGATCTTCACCTGTATAGGCGCTGGCCCCAGACAGCCTTGAGAAGTTGAATATTTTGGCGAAACTGATCCTTGATGTAGCCAAAGATTCCATTATCCAACACCGCAATCTGGGTTCATGATTCAATAATTAACCGTCTGTTATCAATAATGGCCTCACAGTTGTCTTGGACAAAGGAGGAGGCCACATTGTAGAAGTTGACAACATGTGAATGTAGATCCTTGGTAAGCCCTAGTTGTCAGAGAACCTCATGATGATTTTATTTAACTAGTTGAGGGAGGTGATGAATGGCGGGATGAATGAAAGTCAGAAGATAACGTTCAGACCCTAAAGTCAGCTCTACTGCTGGTAGCTGGGCCAAGTTAAGGTCCCTCATAGTAGCTGGTACTGATGATGTGTAGGATCAGCTTGAGCGGCCTCTCACTGAATAGATATATTTGGTTATTTGTAAATACTTTCAACAAGATTTTCGTACTGGAGTTGATATTGATTGCCGTCAATTGAAGGCAGGGTGAACTGAAATGTGGCTTAAAACTCCAAGCTCTCAGGTTTCATAGTTCCATATTTCATATCGTGAGGTACTGATACATTGAGCAGCACTTCTCAATTGTTCAGCAGGTTGGCTCTTTAGACTTAGGATATTCTCCATAGTTAGTAAAAAATGTTTTCACTTTAAATAGCCCAGGACCCCTTGTATTGAGTACCACGTTGATTTGGCAAGATATTTCTCTAGACTGTCGTTGAGGTTTAAAGGCAGGCTCAAAGCTGAAAATTGTTGGAGAGGTTAAAAACGTAAAGATGGACCAAATACAGAATACTTTATTTGATTATAATGCATTGATTTTATAGGGTTTGTTGGGACACGGTGCCTCAAAGATCTTCTAGGCCCCCTCCACTAAGGATCTCATATGGCCTTTTGGATTGACCGCCTGGGCAGCACCCTCATTGTACTTCTCCAACCCCAGACCAAATTGGTGAGGTCTGCAATTC